>CM024269.1:12568341-12710577 GCA_013621005.1 Aeschynomene evenia | reverse complement strand
TTGTTTGATATCACGAAGGCAGAACAAATTTTCGACTTCCTCTTGAAGGATAAACAGCTGAAGTTACCTGAAGGTCATGAAATTCCACAGCCGAGAAGATAAAAGGGGTGAAATATTGTAAGTGGCACAATTCTTGGACCCATCCTACCACAAACTGTTTGGTATTTCGAAATGCCATTCAGAAGGGGTTGAAAGAGGGTAGGTTCAAGCTTGCTGATCGTGTTAAATCGTCGTTAATGTGGAGTCCAATCCTTTCCCTCCGGCTAGCATAAACATGGTGTCGTTTTCGGAGGAAAAGATGATGAACAAGAACCTTCGTGGAAGGGTTTGGAGGCCAAAAGCAGAGGCCAATAAGGTTGACTCGAAGGAAGTGATAGCCAGGAAACGTGAAAACCCACATCTAAGGAGGGTGTATTCTCGCGGTTATTTGGAATGGAAACCACCTAGGTGGGGGCCAGGCCCTGGAGAGCATTTGTGGTATGGACCAGGTTACGGGAATCAGCAGCCAAAACCTCGGTTGACACAGAATGCTTATGGATCAGGATATGGGAATCAGCGGCCGAAACCACGGCTGACTCAGAATACTTGGGTAAGAAAGCACACCGAAGAGGTGTTGAAGAAGGAAACTTCACATGAGACCCCGGCCGAACCACGGCTGAGCGTCTTTGATCGGTTATATCGACCCCAAGGAGGAAAGCCTTTTAGGAGGGGTTATGCTATTCGAAATGTACCGGTTGTGGAGGATAGTGCTCTCCCAGAAAAAAGGGAAGCAAGTGGTAGAGGTAAGCTGTCATGAAAATGGCCAAAGCCTCCGGATTACTAATCAAGATCCCAGTCGAATGGGGCGTATGATCAAGCCTAGGGGCAACCGAAGGAATTTTGGCAAGTAAATACAAGAAAGAAAACCATTCCCGAGGAGATGCTTGTCCTCTCCAGGTCACAAAAACGAAGGCTCCAACGAAAAAGGGCCTATCAAAAATTAAAAGGAATGGTCGACATGTTGCAACAAGCAAAGGTGGTAGAGAGAGAAGAAGTGACGAGTCCTAGAAAGGGGCGCGACATAGCCGAACAACTGGTTGATCATTTAGATGCAATACAAGAAATGAATCAGCAGGAGTTGAAGGCAGAAGAAGGGAGTGTTGCAGTTGCACAAATAGCGACTGAGTCAGAAAGAATTGTTCAAGAAACGGCTGTTCAAGTCACGGCCGAAACGGAAGCTTCGGCTACAATTACGGAACCTTCACCTGTAGTTGCACGAGCCGAAGTGGAAGCGGTAAACTTGGTAAATTTAAATTTCAACGATGAGTTTGCCGATTCGGGGTTGCTCAGCAGTTTGCTGGAGGACGATGATCTGCTGGAATTGGTAGATAGCCCTGATAACATGATGGCGATGATTGGATTGTTACCAGTTGAGTTTAAAAGAAGTGGAGGACAGCAGGCTGGTTTGGAGGGAGATGTATATGTGGAAGAAATAGAATGGGCATCGTTTGCCGAAACTACGGCAGAGATACCATCTCGAAGTTCGGAGGCGATCATGCAATTCGAGTGGGGAAATATCCAGTATCATCTGAAGCCGTTATATATTAAGGTGCACATGGAAGGTCGTCCAATGACCAGAGTGTTGGTAGACGGCAGAGCTATCATGAATATCATGCCCTGGGTAATGTTTAAGAAGTTGGTAAAGACTAAAGAGGATTTGAAGGAAACAAATATGACTTTTGCCAACTTCACAGGGGGAAATACTACAGCTTTGGGCTCATACATAACGGCTCTAACAGTCGGGTCAAAGACCACTAATACAATTTTCTTTGTGGTAGAAGCTCATACTAATTACTCTTTACTGTTAGGACGAGATTGGATTCATGCTAATGAGTGTGTGCCATCTACTTGGCATCAAAAGTTGATCATGTGGAATGGCGATAAAACTGAGGTGGTAGAGGCTGACCAACGGCCTTTCTCGGCCGACATGAGGATGGCAGATGCAGTTTATTACGATCCTGGATTCATGTCGATTGCCGCCCTGATCCAAGGGAAGGAAGAGGAAATCAAAGCTGTGAATTTCACCAATAATGGTTTTGAGGTAATTTTGCATGCCGAACCACGGCTAGCAGATACTGTTTTCCATACTGTTGATGATTGATGAAAAATTTGTATATCAACGGCTGCAATCTTCTTTAGCCGAGACTGTTGTTCAGGAAACAGCTGAATGGGAGATGATGGCCGATATAGAAGAAACAAAAGATAATAAGTTGTATGATGATATTGCAGGTGTCGAGGAGCAGGGTGAGCCGGTATCTATTCAACAAAAACGATTAGGATTCCAGGCTCAAGATCCATTAGTGGAGGTAAATCTCGGAACGCAGGAAAAGCCGAGGGTTACCAAAATTAGTGGGCTGTTGGACGAACAGGCGAGCCGAGCATTAATATGGCTGCTGAACCAATACAAGGAGTGTTTTGCTTGGGATTATCATGAGATGCCGGGTCTGTCAAGGGATTTAGTGTAGCATCGACTACCAATCAAAGAAGGTTTCAAGCCATACAAGCAACCATCGAGAAGAGTCAATCCTGAAATCTTCTCCAAGATCAAGACGGAGATTGAGCGGCTGTTGAAAGCAGGTTTCATTAGGACTGCTAAGTATGTTGATTGGTTGTCGAATATAGTGCCTGTGATTAAGATGAATGGTCAGTTACGTATTTGTATAGATTTTAGGAATTTAAATTTGGCAACACCTAAGGACGAGTATGTAATGCCGGTGGCCGACATGTTAGTCGATGCCGCAGCTAATAATAAATTCCTAACCTTCATGGATGGTCATTCCGGATATAATCAAATTTTCTTAGCTAAAGAAGATGTACATAAAACAGTTTTCCGTTGCCCTGGGGCCATTGGCATTTTTGAGTGGGTGGTTATGCCTTTCGGCTTAAAAAATGCTGGTGCGACCTACCAAAGGGCGATGAATGCTATTTTCCATGATCTAATAGGCACTTGTATGGAAGTATACATTGATGATGTAGTGGTCAAATCGGCCGATTTTGAAGCACATTTAGCTGATTTAGAACAAGCGTTTAAAAGAATGAAACAATATTCACTTAAGATGAATCCGGCTAAGTGTGCATTCGGGGTATCGGCTGGCAACTTTCTAGGTTTCCTGGTACATCAGCAGGGAATAGAGGTTGATAGCAATAAGGCCAAAGCCGTTTTGGAGGCCAGTCCTCCGAGGAATAAAAAAGAACTACAGAGTCTAATTGGAAAATTCAATTTTCTACGTAGGTTTATTTCGAATTCGGCTGGGAAAATGAAGGTGTTCTCCCCTTTATTAAAATGTAAAGGAACAGATGAGTTTATATGGGGAGAAGAACAGCAAAATGCCTTCGATCGGATTAAACAATGTTTGGCAAATCCTCCAGTTTTGATCCCACCAACAATGAAAAAGCCCTTAAAGCTTTATATTTCGGCAGCCGAAGACAGTATCGGCAGCTTGTTGGCCCAAGATGGTGAGGATGGAGGCGAAAGAGCCATATATTATTTAAGCCGAATTCTGAATGAAGCCGAAACAAGGTATTCACCTCTTGAGAAGATGTGTTTGGCTTTATTCCACGCCTGTACAAAACTGGAATATTACTTGCTTCCAAGGGAAGTATGGGTCATGTGCAAGGTTGACATTGTGAGATACCTATTGAATAAACCCGTGCTTCAAGGTCGTTTGATGAAGTGGGCAATCAAGTTGAATGCGTTCGATCTAAAGTATGTCCCATTACGAGCTGTCAAAGGGCAAGTAATAGCTGATTTCTTAGCCGATCATCCAAATGTGGACATAAATGATCCGGCTGAAGAATACCAGACCTATGTCGGGCTAACTCCTTGGGTGATGACCTTTGATGGGTCTAAACATAAAGAGGGAGCTGGCGCAGGTATAGCGGTGACAAGTCCTGATGGAGCAGAAGAAGCTTTTACCTGCCGGCTAGACATTAATTGTTCGAATAACCAGGCGTAGTATCAAGCATTAATTACAGGACATAGAATGGTGATATCTATGGGAGTGTTAGCTTTGAGTATAAAAGGGGATTCGCAATTGGTCATTAAGCAATTGTTAGGGGAATACAAGTGCCACAGTCCGGAGTTAGCCGAATTACCGCGAGAAGCTCTGGAGTTAATGTGCCAGATGTCAGAAGTGACAATTGAGTATATTCCAAGAGAAGACAATGATACAGCTAATATGTTAGCCTAACATGCCTCCGGATATAAGGTTATCAGTGGGGGAGTGCTAATTGGGAATATAGATAAACAAGGGAAGCAAGATTGGCGAAAGGAGTTAGTGGAATATCTGCTGAGTCCTTTAGTCACAAGTTTAAACAGAGAGCACTCAAATTTGTCATTGTGGACAACGAATTGTTCAAAAGGAGTCAAGAGGGGCTGGTTCTAAGGTGTGTGAACAATGAGGAAGCCCTGAAAGTGATGGGTGAAGTGCATGAAGGAGTTTGTGGGGCTCATAAATCGGGGCTGAAAATGAGGTGGCTAATTCACCGATACGGGTATTATTGGTCAACTATTACAGCCGATTGTTTTGAGTATGCTAAGGGGTGTGAGGATTGTCATAAGCATGGGCCAATTCAGAGGTTACCGGCTGAGGAATTCATCCTATTGTAAAACCTTGGCCGTTTCGTGGTTGGGCTATGGATTTGATAGGGAAGACTTATCCCCCTTCATCTAAGAATCATTCTTTTATTATCGTGGCTACTGATTATTTTACCAAATGGGCTGAGGCGCAGCCGATGACTAAGGTTACCCAAACCGATGTGATACGTTGTATTCAGAATCAAATTATACATCGATTCGGGATACCGGAGACCATCACGGCTGACCAAGGAACCATGTTTACAGGCTCGGAGGTAAAAGCGTTTGCTGAGCAATATGGGATCAGAATGATCTACTCATCACCATATTATGCTAAGGCGAATGGGCAAGCGGAGGCTACGAACAGAGTATTAATTGATGTTATTAAAAGGATGATTGAGGATCAACCAAGAAAATGGAATGAAAAATCATCTGAAGCATTGTAGGCATATAGAAATTCTAAGGCTACCGCTACGGGTAATACTCCGCTTCGACTGACTTACGGTCAAGATGCAGTTTTACCTTTAGAAATTAATGTGAAATCATTAAGGGTGGCCAAGCAGAATCAGCTGTTAGCCGATGAGTATAATCAAGCTATGTTCATGGAATTGGATCGGCTGGACAGTGATCGGCTCCAAGCTTTAGAAAACATTCAAGCAAATAAAGAGAAAGTAGCTAGAGCATACAATAAAAGGGTAAGGTTAAAACAGTTTGTGTCAGGGGATTATGTTTGGAAAGCCATTTTACCAATTGGATTCAAAGATAACAGTCGAGGAAAATGGTCCCTGAAGTGGGAAGGACCCTTTATTGTAAGCCGAGTGTTAGGAAAAGGAGCATATTATAAAAAAGATTTGCATGGAACAGAATTGTCAAAATGTGTTAATACCCAGTATCTAAAAAAGTTTAGGCCCAGTATTTGGGAGTCATGGGCAAAGAACGGAAAAGTACCAACCAGTCACAATAATCAAAGCTAAGGGTGGAAAAGTGCATTCGGCTACATGCCAGCCGTTAAGTAGCATAAGTAAAATGTACCATTGTGCAGAAGAAAATTAAATTGTATCATTGTTCAAAGGAAAATCATGTTTCCTGAGTTGTGTCAACATGGGATACCTCAGCGGAAGGGCTTTTGTCTGCCGGAGCTGCGGAGGAGGAAGGAGCAGTTGAGCCAGTAGGTGGGGCCAACGAGTGCGTTTCTGCCTCCTGGTTGATGTAGCTATCCATGGCATCATCCGAAAAATCTAAAGCTGAGAGGACATGGTATTAGTAATTTAAATACTGAAACTGAAATAAGAAAAGGAAAAGAGAATAAGGAAGTACCTTTTGGGTTGGATGGAAAAGGAGGCTGCTCGGGAACAGGTTCTGGCTGAGTAGTAGGGAGAGTCTTGTTAAGCCTTGCCCATTTAGACTTGGCTTCAGCAAGAACTTTCTGACCCGTTACATGTTCAGTGTTTAGCCGAACTTTTTTGCATTGCAGCTGATTGATTTCAGGGTCCAACTCAATTGCCCTAGTGTACAATTCTCTTTGCGCTTTCAATTTGGCCTCCTTCTCTTGTTCATGTTTGGAAATTTGGGGACCTAGTTGCTCCAACTCGCATTGCATCTCGGCTATCTTGAGGTGAAGTTCCTTTTGACGAGCTACGGCTTTATCCCTGGCTTGAATGGCTTGGTCCTTGGCATTACGAGGGGCGAGGTAGGCTTGAATCAGTTCAGATTTGGTCTCCTCCAAGGTTTTCAATCGGTCTAAGCGCTGCCGGCTGGAGGAAATCAACTCTGTACTGGTAGCAGCTTGATAGCGCAAAGGGACCAAGTCGAGGGAAAGTTGAGCACACCATTCTTTATACTCAGCCGTAATTTCCTCAGAGATGGCCAAAGCATCCAAGCTATCTTGAAGCTCATCAAGAGCCGAGAGGTCTGGAAGGTCAACAGCTGCCAGGATAGCATCCACTCTTGTCATTAGCCGTGTGGAAGGCGAGTATCCTGGGGTTTCTTGAGTAAAAGGGGCTGAGAAATACTCGTCCATCTTCTCATCCTCGATGGCTACCATTCCTAATGGGGATATATCCAAAGCTTCTGTCTGAGAGGGTTCTGGACTAGTGGTTGCCGTGGAGACCATTGATTTTGTCTGGACAGGGCGATGGTAGAAGATGTAGAATGGATGGGAAGGTCAATGTGATGAGGGAAAAGAAAGGTGAAAATATCCTCTGAGTTATGGGGAGACTCATCGGAACAGGGTCCTAAGGTGAAGATTTTCTGTTCGAGATCAATAGAACGGAAAATGGCCATGGCTGGAACGCAAGGTTGGTCGGAGAAGACGAGAGCAAGAAAGAGTTGAGAGCAGAGAGTGGCGGGAAGAAAGAAAACCAAGAAAGGGAAAGACGATGAAGAGAATTGGTAAAGTGGGATGATGTGACAGGGCTGACATGCCATTTATGAGAAGAGATGGGTGATGTGACTAACGGTCATTTTTCGCAGCAGAAACGAAACGGCAAAAGCGATATGGCGGTTATATTAAACCAGCCGAATAGACACGGCTGATTAATATAAAGGGGGCATTATGTTATCCCAAGAAAATGGCTAATAGGCGAAAGACTTTAGTCGAAAGGGATGTAGCCGAGTAAGGATAGTCGAAGCATTGGTTAGCCGAATGAAACGGATAGCAATAGCTGAGTAATTACGGCCGCAGCTAGTGGAAGATACGGCTGAAGAGCATGTTGAACGGCAGTTGCGAAAATTGTGGGAAGTGGCTAAAACGATGGGATTGAGCATTCAAGTGAGCAAAAGAAGGCGAAAAAGGAGGAGCAAAGTGGCACGAAGCTGAGTGGCGAGATATGGAGCCGGAAAAGATGCAAGAAGAGGTCAAAGGATAGGGACTATATAAAGGAACGGTTAGCTAGGAATAAGAGACCCGAATATCGCTAAGAGCAAGCTTTTTTATTCAATTTCAGTCTTTGTCTTACCGTTTTCATTTCTAGGAGTAGATGTAGGTAGAATTCATCACTTGTTATTGGTGTATTTCGCAAGTTTGTTGAGAGTCAATTCAATTCAATTCAAATTCATTCTAATTTCGCCCACATTTCTCTTTAGTTAATTTGCTCTCGCCTAAAGTCTTGCTTCCTTTCCTAAGACGTTTAGGGAACTTACAGTTGAGTACAAGATTCCCGTTCTCAACGTAATCGCCTTTAGTCGAAGGGATCATTACGTTGTTGTGTTCGGCTATCCACTTAGCTGAAACTATTTTTAGCGACAACAAAAACATAACTAAAAGTTATAACTAAAATAATATTATGAAATATTTGGTTAATATATTGTCACGTGTAGGGTTCACCGTAAACTCGAGTCTATATTATCATTTTCCAGATAATATCATCTGTATATGAAAAAAAAAGTGAATACCTTTAGTCGCTCATCATGATTTGAAAATGATAAAATAGTCCTTCAAGATTAACTTTATAGGACACTTTAAGTGACAATTTAGTAAGTTTCTGTAACTTAGTTACAAACATGACACAACTTAGGTGACATGTCATACAATGTGTCATAGACATCACTCTTAGAACTAATGGAATCAAAGTACGAATCAGAGAAACAGAGAGAGAATTGGGAAGAAATGATTCTTCTTAAGATGAAAAGTGAAAGATACAAAGCTTATATACAGGATTCCAACAAGTAAAGAGAGAATAACTAACTAACAGAAATGTAAAGCTGGCACTCATTGAAACTAACTAATCTCTAGATTAAATATTTGATAGAACCATAATTGTGTGCTCTTTGATCCCTTTATTTGTGCATTTTAGTTAGCACTAATTGTCTTGATGTGCATTGTTATGTATTAATTGCACTTTCATTTCAATCATCAAGCAATTCATAAATTGTAGCTAATCGTGCTTAATTGACACTGATTTCTAGTCATTCACTTTGTGAGCATTCATTTGGTGTATTTATTTGACTAGGAATTGGATTGGAGCACAAGGAAGGGAGCAAAAAGCCAACTGAGAGTTCCGTACCTCGCATGCGAGCATGAAGAGCTCGCCGGCGAGCTCATGGATTGCTCACTTGATGAATATTGCAGCATTTTGGCTAATCTGACACTGTTCTGTATTTAATCTATATCTTGAGCTCTAGACCTTGGAAAAATGTGTTCTTTGTCTTGTTAGAAAGCTAAGATACAGGGCTACAACTTTCATGAAGACCACAAAAGCAGATTCAAAGCACAATGGTCCCAGAATTGATCACAAGTGGAGACAGAAGTTGTGACAGCACTTCTGGAGCAGCAGTCAGTGAAGTGGCAATATCTGGAGCTACACTTGGTGGAATCTCATGATCTTGGTGGCTATGGAAAGCTAAGACAATGACCCACATTTTGTATTCAGAGCTCGGGGTCAATGGAGATCATTAAGAGGGTCAGAATCGCGATGCAAAGTCGCGGGCAGAAGCTGCATAATGCTGAGATGTTATTTTTGTAATATTTAGCTCAAGTGTCCAATTTACCCTTGCATGATATGTTTCTAAAAGTTTAGTACATGAGTTTTTTAGTCATTATGCTACACTTTATGGCTATTAAAAGCCCATCTCAGAATGGGAAAGGGAGAGGGAACACCATATTTTCACATTTCATTTCTTAGTTTTAGGTTAGAGTAGGATTAGGATTATGTAGGGGGAAGAGAAGCTATCTCTTCCCTCCATCTTCAACTTCTATTGCCTCCAACTCTTGTATTTTCTCATCCTTTCATCTTAACATTTATTTTCTATTTTTTCATTATAATTTCTTGACGGTAGGTTAGATTTAATTCCTATTATTGGGTTTTCATTCTTGTATGGAGATTCTTGAGGTTTTTATGTTAATGTGTTCATTCATTTAATTATGCTTCTCTTATTGCTCTTGCTTTATTTTTCCTTTCCTAAAATGCTTGTATGGATTATTATGAGTGTTTAGGTTATGTGGTTTGATCATGCATTAAATTCTTGATTGGGAATGTCTTTGCATGATTGGGTTAGTTGATTAGGGATTTAAGTTCTTGATTGGGAAATTAATTCTTATTTGGCTAGAGAGCATTTAGAGATTGGTTCTTGATTGGGAATTAGGTCTTGCATGATGTTTAGTTCAATTGATGCATTGATTGGTGTGTGGATTGAACATATTCTTGATTGATTGTGATTGTAGGATTATATGGTTGCAATTAGTTGAGTAAATGCTAGTATTTTACATACTTATTTAGACCGCATGTTAGTGTTTGATGTATTGCTTCATAGAACCAAGGATAGGAAATCCATGCAATTGTTTCACCCAATGCTAGGATGTTTTAGTTTATTGTTCTTTACTTGTTTGCTTTCTTTAATTCTCATGTCAATGCTTCCAACCCCCTTTCCATACCAATCTCTACGCCTAGCTTCCTTGTGAGACGACCCGAGTTAGCTTCCACTAGCTACCAAGCTTGTGATTTAGTTAATTCGGTTAAATTCATTTTCATCTTCTAAATTGATCAAAGTGTCGGAGAATTAACGACGGCTCCGACACTTGCCAATAATCTATCGAGTAAATACCATATTTAGTCCCTCAAGATTAACTTTGAAGACAATTTAGTCCCTCAAGATTTGAAAGTGACAAAATAGTCCCTCAAGATTAATTTTTAAGGACACATAAATGAGAATTTAGTCTCTCTGTTAAGTTTCTATTAATTGAGTTACAGTGATGTATGACACATTGTATGATATATCATATAAGTTACGTTATATTTGTAACTCAGTTAACATAAACTTAACAGAGGGACTAAATTTTCACTTAAAATGTCCTATAAAATTAATCTTGGAGGACTATTTTGTCACTTTCAAATCATGAGGGACTAAATTGTCCTCAAAATTAATCATGAGGGACTAAACAGGGTATTCACTCTAATCTATATATCTTAACATTCCCCCTCAAGTTGGAGAATATGCATTCTCAGTTCCCAACTTGCAAATGAGAGAGCTAAAGAGAGGGTAGGCTAGAGCTTTAGTAAGCATATCTGCTAACTGGTGTTTTGCAGGCACATGCACCAACTTAATCAACCCTTCATTCACTTTATCTCTAGTGAAATGACAATCTATCTCTATATGCTTTGATCTCTCATGGAAAGCCGGATTACTTGCGATGTGAATTGCTGCCTGGCTATCACAGTACACCATAGCTGGTCCCACCTTGACTTCAAAATCTTCTAGTAAATGTCTCAGCCAAGTGAGTTCACTAGTGACTGCTGCTAGTGCCCTGTATTCTGCCTCTGGAGATGATCTTGACACTGTTGATTGCTTCTTAGATCACCATGAGATTAAGTTATCCCCAATGAAGACTAGGAAACCTGTTGTGGACTTTCTAGTGTCGACACAACTACCCCAATCTGTATCCACATAAGCTTGCAGTCTTAATGTGGAACTTGCTGAGAAAAACACTCCTTGTCCTGGTGATCCTTTCAAGTAACGCAGTAAGTGTTGCAGAGCTTTCAAATGAGGAGCTCTGGGTGCTGCCAAAAACTGGCTTAATTTGTTTACTGCATAACAAATATCAGGTCTTGAAATAGTAAGGTATATCAACCTTCCAGTCATCCTTCGATACATGGATATTTCTTCCAATGGCTCCCCCTCCTCAGCTGATAAACTCAGCTTGGGTTCCATAGGCAATAGCTCAGGTTTGCAGTCAATGAAACCTGTATCTTCCAACAAGTTTAAGCAATACTTATGTTGAGACAGTAGGATGCCTTCCTTTGATTTTGCAATTTCCAAGCCTAAAAAGTATTTTAGATCACTTAATACTTTAAGCTTGAACATACTTTGCAAATCTGTCTTAGTTTGCTCAACCATGGCAGCATTTGAACTTGCAATTACAATATCATCTACATATACTAGCAGCAATACCAAATTAGGTCCAGTACCTTTCAGAAACAAAGAATAGTCATTCTTTGATTGATGGAAGCTTGCTGAAGTCAGAGCATGTGAGAATTTTGTAACCATTGTCTAGAGGCTTGGCGAAGTCCATAGATAGACATCTTTAACTTGCACACTAAATTCTCCCCCTTGATGTAATATCCCAAAGGTGGATCCATGTATACTTCTTCATCTAGGTCTCCATTGAGAAAAGCATTATTAACATCCATTTGCAAGAATGACCAGTCTTTAATTGCTGCTAAAGATAACAGAACCCTCACTGTAGTTAGCTTAGCTACAGGTGAAAAAGTGTCTTGAAAATCAATGCTAGCCTGTTGTGTATATCCCTTGGCCACTAATCGTTCTTTGTGTCTCTCAATGCTCCCATCAGCTTTATTTTAACCTTGTAAATCCATCTGCAGCCTACAGTATGCTTTCCTGCAGGGAGGGAAATTAATTCCCAAGTGTTATTGTCCTCCATAGCTTTTATCTCAGCATCCATGGCTTCTCTCCATTCAGGAAATTTAACTGCCTGATGATAGAATTGAGGTTCTGGAATAACATCTACATTGAGAACAACTTGTTGATATGCTGAGCTCAATCAGTCATAGGTGAAATGCTTAGAGAGGGGATAATCTGATATGGAATTACAAGAATAATGCTGCAAGTATGTAGGAGGTCTTCGATTTCTTTCAGATCTTCTCAATGGCACTGAAGGTTGGGGAGTGGATTCATTTGTGTTCTGATGGTGATCAAGAGGAGGAATAGATTCCACAATTTCAAGGGAAGGTTGAGCTGAGTGTGAGGTCTGACAAAATTAGCAAAGAAATCTGGATGTGTAGTGTCAGGAATGAGTGACTTGAAGGGAAAGGTATCTTCATAAAACCTCACATCTCTTGAGATAAAGATCTGTTTGGTTTGCCAGTTGAAAAGTTTATAACCTTTGTAGCCAATGGGATAGCCTATGAAAACAGCAGGTGATGCTCTAGCTTCAAACTTTGATCTGTGATGAGGAAGAGTGGCTACAAAGCATAAACAGTCAAAGACTCTTAAGGAGTTATAATCAGGTTCTTGTTTGAAGAGGAGTTGATATGGTGTTTGGTTATTGAGCAAAGGGCTGGGAAGCCTGTTAATGATAAAAGCTGCTGTTGATACACAATCTCCCCAAAAATGAAGTGGCACATTAGATTGGAAATATAAGGATCTTGCTACATTTAATAAATGTTGGTGTTTCCTTTCTACCACTGCATTTTGCTCTGGACACAAGAAAACTTATGCGTTATTCCTTTTTCCTGCAAGAAATTGGTTAGTTGAAGTTCCTTGGCATTGTCACTCCTTAGGTTCTTGATTGTGACTCCAAATTGAGTCTCAACAAAGATAATGAATTTCTTTAAAACTTCAGTTGCTTCTGCCTTGGATTTGAGAAGATGAATCCAAGTAAACCTTGTGCTGTCATCAACAATAGTTAGGAAATACATCTCTCCTCCATAGGTAGATTTATGAAAAGGTCCCCAAGTGTCACAATGTACCAAATCAAAAGGATGAACTGACATATTATTGTTGCAAATAAATGGAAGACGTTTGAATTTTGCAAGAGGACAAACATGACATTTGTTATCAAAGCAAGAAATAGAATATGATATGGAAAGAGATGTACTAAGTTTCTGTAAAATTTGATTTGACAAATAATGACCTAGTCTTGCATGCCAAGTATTACATGATACAACATTTATTGAAATAGCAACAGAGGGAAATTGTAAATTCTGATTTATTACAGAAGGAATATCAGAATTAGCTCTAGAATTTTGAGGTGTGAAATGTGTAAGAGACTTGATGTCTGCAGGAGCAATTGGAGTGGAAGATTTCTCTGTAGTGAAGACATAGAGCCCTCTCATCATATTACCTCTTCCAATCTCCTTCATGTGTTTGAGATCCTGAATGGAAAAATAGTTAGCAAAGAAAATGACAAACTGCCATGAGTGTTTCAAAAGAGAGCTAACTGAAATCAATTTTATGTGAAAGGATGGTATATAAAGAACATTTGTGAGAATAAGACTATCACTGAGATGCACAGGTCCAATAGAATGAACATGAATTTTATCATGATTAGGCAATGTGACAAAGTAATTTGTGAGAACACGACTAGGAATGAAGTTTTCTGTGGTGTGTGTGATATGACTAGTAGCTCCAGGATCAACTATCCAGTAATGAGTGAATGGATTTGGTGTGACAGCTAAAACTGAGAGGACCATACCTATGGGAGAGGATGGAAAGATGCTTTCAGTGATGCCAGTGGAATCTGCAGCAGTGGACACTTGTGACATCTGAGTGGTAAGGAGTTGAAGCAAATGCTGATATTGTTCAGGAGTGAACTGCATTTGAGGGGAAACTGCAAGAACTAGTTGCTCATTCACATGATCTGAAACGTGATGCACATTGGAGGAGCTAGCTTTGTTATTCTTCTTGTAGTTTGGTGGATAACCAACTAGTTTGTAACATTTTTCTTTCACATGACCAATAATGTCACAATGAGAACAGATCGGTCGATCTTTCTTCGTTCCTTTGCCTTTCAGATCTGGTGGATCTTTAGTGACAGCAGTGGATCTTGCAGCAATCATCCTCTGCTGCTCTTCTTGCAGGATGAGTGAGAAAACACGGTCGATCAGTGGAATGGGATCCATAAGCAAGATCTGGCCACGTGTAGCCGAATAAGAGTCATTAAGTCCCATAAGGAAAGCCATAACAAACTCCATCCGCACAAAATCATGCATAACTCGAGCACCTCCACAGTCGCAGGCCAAGATTGGACGATAGTCATTGAATTCTTCACAAAGAGTTGTGATCTTAGTGAAATACTGAGTGACAGACATATCACATTGAGTAGTGTTGACTAAATCTTTCTTTAATTGAAAAATTCTTGGACCATTGCCTTGTTGATACCTAGCTTGCAGAGTTCTCCAAATGTCCGCTGCTACTGTGTGATATATCACACTGGCTGCAATTTCTTTCGAAACTACGTTCAGGAGCAAGAAACAACAATATTATTGTTTCTCTCTCAAGAAGCAAGAAGAAGTGGATCAGCAACCTCTAGTTTTGGCAGAGAACCATCAACAAAACCAAATTTGTTGCGAGCAGAAAGAGCAATCTTCATAGATCTGCTCCATGAATTGTAGTTATCCCCAACTAGAGTGGTGGAAACTAGAATTAAACCAGGAGAGTCTGAAGATTGGAGATAATATGGATTGATGAAATCCTCCATTCCAATGTGTTGAGCCATGGAGTTGAGTGGAGAATTGAATCAGAAAGAAAAAACGCAAGAAATTGCGAGAGAAAACAAGAAAATTGCAAGCACCGAGAGGAACAGTCTCAGGAAGAGAATCGCGAAAGCTTCAAAGAAGAACTTCTTCTGATACCATCTTAGAACTAATGGAATCAAAGTACGAATCAGAGAAACATAGAAAGAATTGGGAAGAAATGATTCTTCATTAAGATGAAAAGTGAAAGATACAAAGCTTATATACAGGATTCCAACAAGTAAAGAGAGAATAACTTACTAACAGAAATGTACAGCTGGCACTCATTGAAACTAACTAATCTCTAGATTAAATAATCTATCTTAACAATCACTGCAGTAGAAAAGAAAAAAGTATCTCTGAAAACATTTCAGGCGACATGTGTCGAGAATCAGGAGACGTAAGGAGATGTGAAAAGACTATTATTAAATGCTAACTAACTTCGCCAACGTGACCTCCAAAGTTCCACCACGGAACTCAGATCCAAAGTTGAGCCTTGCAATTGTTCATAACTTGTACAATATGGCCCAATAAAACGGCCCAGTCAGTGGTGGGCCAGTTGAGGATGAATTTACGGATCTAATTCTAATTCTATCTCGGGTCGGGTTCGAATTGAACCCACGACATAACTAGAGACTCCGAGAATAACATAGCCTTTATTAAAGGGACGAGGGAAGCTATCTTCATCATAAAAGTGAAAATGGCTGGAATCCCGAGTATCTCATATGTTAGTTACTAGGACTCGCATTGAAGTCCATACTATAAATAAAATTGTCATTCAACTGTACAGATATCCTTTTAGTCTCGATCACGTTACTCACACTTTGACAAAATTAAAGCTTTAAAATCCTTACAGAAAAACATCCCAATTTCCTTGGAGAGATGCGTGGAGTTAAATACTAGGATGAGTTCTCCTAGCTATGTCAGACTCAGGTATGAAACAATCCATATTAACTTTAAAACTTTTTTAAGATAAAGTAACAAAACATAAATTTATTCAAAAATAAACTATTATAAAGTGATTATATAAATAAGATTCTTGAAATAAATATAATCATTCAAATAAGTTTATCTAATATATAACCATACATATTCTAGCTCGCTATAGTTAATGTAAAAGATTCTGCGTAGTTGGTGAAAACACGTGGGTATACCACTCTTATCATGTATTCATTATTCAGTGAATCCATTCTTATTCAATACATATAGTACATATATGGCTTAAATATCTAACTTTACATTAGTTCTGATTTTTGTCTATTATCTTTAGATTTATCACATTTTCAAATTGTGAGCACTTTTGGTCCACTATTAGTCAATTGTTAAGTCAACGAACACGTCAGCAAAAGTCAACAGTCACGTCATCAAAGTCAACCAACACGTCAGCAAAGTCGATGTCATGTCAGCTAAGTCAATGTCCACGTCAACAAAGTCAATGTTCACGTCAACAAACAACGACCATGTCAGCAAAGTCAACTGTCATGTCAGCGTCGTTAAGTCCATGTCAGTACAGTGGACTAAAATTGACAATTTTTTAAAGCTAGTGGACTAAATGTGACAATTCTAAAAATAGTGGACTAAAATCAGAATTTGTATAAAGCTAGTGGACCAAAATGATATTTAAGTATATATATATATATATATATATATATATATATGGTGAGAAAGTACCAAATTTAATTAAGATCCCACATATGACAGATCCTTAATACTCAATACAATACTAATTTGCTCTAAAGTAACAATCCGACTATGTAAGTATACATCCATTTTGTATCCACTTGTTCATCCATTCACATTAAAAAATAATTATAAAAAAATATTGTATATATTTATCAAGAAAATGTGTGTACATATATATATTTTGTATGTATAATATTAAAAAAATATATGTAAATATGTATATTATGTGTATATTTTGTGTATATAATATTTTAAAAATGTATATAAGATGAATTACAAATAGATAGATGAATGAGTGGATAAAAAATAGGTGTACATAAAGACTTTTTTGCTAAAAATATAAGAAATCTAAATACTTTTAGTATAAACTAAAACTCTTTGTTGATATTAAAATTTTTACTCTTTGTTTCTCTTATACAAGAAACATAAACAAGGTGGTATTAATAAAAAGTAGACAAAACACCCAAATTATTAGTCACTGCAAAACTTTTCATCGGACAAAGTAATTCCCCCAGAATAAAAAATTCAAAATGCATCCCTTCCAAATTAAAATGTCGAACAAATTGATTCTCCAAACAAAATTAGACAAATTAATCCTTCAAGATTTACGAAAAATTGTCATTTTGGTCCCTATAATAGGAGGACTAATTTGTCCAAAATCATTAATTGGTAGGGACTAATTTGACCATTTCCATGAATTTTGAGGAACTAAGTTGTCAAATTTTTTTTCTTGTAGGACCAATTTGTCCGACGTTTTAATTTAGAAGATATGTATTTTGAATTTTTAATTCTAAAAAGACTATTTTGTCTAGAAATTTTGCAGGACTAATTAATTTGAATGTTTTATCTAAAAAGTAAAACTAATGAACAATACCAATTCTATTTGTTTTTAGATTCGCATGCTAGCAGCTCCATGTAATATGTATTTATATGGTCTGCATCACTAAAGCATAAAATTTTAACACATTATGCACTGGGTTGAAATAATCATATTCATCTTATTATATTTAAATATGATAGATATATAAAATGAGTACAAATTAGCATCATATATCTAAAGATAAAAATAAAATAAATATTTCAATGTAACATTTAATTAATTTTTAATCCTAAAATAACTTTTTTTCATTGGTGATGCTTCTTATGTTTGTGTAAAATGTAATATCAATGAAGGGTATGTCAGTAACTAATTGCCTTGTTCAAGGGACAGGTATCCCTGAACTGACTCATAAAAATTATGTCATAGATTCCGACATACAACATAAATACGCTTCAACTAGTATTCAATATGTGTTATACATAACATAGAATGTGTGCTATAATGTAGTAAAAATGTTGGTCGTACAATAGAAATACGTTCAACTAGTATCCAATGTGTGCTATACATAACATGAAATTTGTGCTATATATACGCATAGCACATGTTCTATATTATATATGTATAGCACACATTAAATATTAGTTTAATATATTTTTATTGTACTACAGGCATTATTGCTGACGTAGGATCTATAGTTGGAAGGAAAAATTAATTATGGAATCTGGTACCTTTTATTCTATTAAAGATGTACACTTTCCTTCTTTCTTTTTATTACCTTTGCATTTTTTTTATTTTACTTTTACTGGATTAGCAAAATTTAATCGCCCAATCTATGGTAAGATACATAGATTCTTAATTATATTCTTTATTGATAATTATTCCAACAATTGTGTCTTTATCTATTTTACTCATTCAAAATCAGAATATACACTTTCGATCATAATAATCACTAATCTCTCGTTGATTTGTAAACATTTGAAAGTGTGGCACAATTAACTCAAAATTTTAGAGTTTTTTCATAATGCGAATATCATCCTTGACACATAGATTCTTAATTAAATTCCTTTTTATTCCAACAATTATGTCTTTACCTTGATAATCAACATCTGCTTCTTTTTGTTAATGCTTTTTAATATTTGCATGTGTAAAGAGCAATCATGTTTATTTAAGGAACCACTTTTTCAAAAGAGAGGTAAAAAAAGGGTAACCATATGCACCTATGAAGACCATATATCATATATACTACTAACAAATTACCTTGAAGTTAGAGAAAGTGAAATTAGGGGGGGAAAAACTGATCATATGCAGGTCCCACATTTTCACAAGATATTATAGTGCTGCAGATCATTGAGTAAAGATGGTAGGAGTAATTGGGACAGCTCTTCAAAGCAAATAGAGAATTTAAAGGCGTGCTTGGTGATTTAAAAAAAAATGTCAACCAGAAAAAATATATATATAGTTTTCATCAGTTAATTGTTTTTATTTTCATCATTTGCTAGATGTACAACAAAATTTCAATTAAAATAGTTAACGTCTTTTATACATCATATATTATATAATGTTAAAATTCAACATAGCAAAAATGGAAGTTGAGAGAATTTAGATGAGAAAATCAAGTAAAATATTATATTGATGATGAAATGTGTGATACAATATGTGAAATGATTCATTATTTATATAGAGAGGTGAGATTAAGGAGACGGATGTAGTGTGAGGTGTGTGCATACATGTGTAGGAATATTCTAGAATAACTATTAACAAAAATAACAACCTATAATAATCTCTAATATATAATAACATCATACATCACATGTTGTACACGTAAATCTCATATTACATATTGCAAAGAAAGATAATATTACAACATTTGATATATGGTGTACAAAACATGTTTCATGTTTTGCCTAATTTTTTTATTGTGTACCACCACTACTTTTTGTTTTATTTTTGAAAATTTTATAAAAATAGTCAAAATAGAAAAATAAAAAGAACAGTTATTTTCTAAAACTAAACGCACCTAAAATATTAAAACAGACTAGAGAAGGGTCCACATTAACACTCTAATTTTAATTATGGTCACTAGTGCGGTTGTTGGAAGCCTAAAGTTATATGATAAATAATTAAATAATGAGGAGAACTCATAATGAAATGGCATCCAAAAACACTACTAGCATTCATTTTTAGTTGCAATAATATTATACATAAAATAGAATATTTGCTATATGTATAGCACACATACGTATAGCACACATTCCATGTTATGTATAACACACATTGAATACTAGTTTGACATATTTTTGTTGATAAATACTTGATGCACAACAAAAAAAAAACAGTCAAAACAGCCAATATGTTGTGCACAACATATATAATATTAAATGCACAACATATATCATATGTCGTGCACAACATATATGTTGGTTGGAGTTGAAACTCTCACCTCAAACAATGAAGAATGCATTCATTGAAGGATGACAAATGTGTGTCGAATACTTCAAGATGAATGAGGAGCTTAGGAGGGATGTTTTTCCTCCCCCTTTAATGATGAAAAGATCGAATAGTGGATTGATGAGGAGCTCTTGTCAACAAATGCTAACAATGGAGTCTATGTTCCACTATTTAAAGATATCAAGAAGACTAAGGTTGAATATGAGAAGAGTACAAGCATGAAGGAGCACAAACTAAAGCACTATGTTGGGGATTGATTAACAAGAATCATCATATGACCCACCTTGAGCTGACATCCATACGTCAAGCTAGTGACGTTAAAGAAGTGCTTATTGGGAGACAACCCAACCCAGGTAAGTTTCTATCCTCCTCATTTATTTCTTTAATTTTTAATTGTCATGTCTTTATGTTTCTTTGTCGTTTGTCTAGACGCATGGTAGTGGAATTGAAAAATAAATTTGCATGTGATTGTGCTTAATTTATCTTGGTTAATTTGTAAACTGTGTGAATACATGTCTATGCATCTTGTACTATTTATTGGTTAATGATTATTGCTGCAACTTGAGAAGATGATTAGGATTGTTTTCTAGAAAATTATTCTAAGGGTTTTTGGACTAATTCTAATTAATTAAGTTTGGTGTGAGTCCCTGTGCATGTGCATGTGCATGTAAATGTAGTGTGATGCCAATATTATTTGTGAATTGATTGAATCATTTGGAAATTGATTTAAGGAGGGAGTGAGCCTTGCAATAAAAGATGTTTCATAAAGGTTCCAAATGAAATGAAACATAAACATTCAAGGCTCTGAGCACCAATGACTAGGGGATATCTTTATTAAAAATCATTAGAACCTAGTTATGTGTTTGTGGTGTTTTTGTGTCAGAGAGAGACTTGGACAAGTAGATCCGAGGGGTGCCTCATCACCTAGTGTAACATCCTCAATTTTAGGACTCTTAGTTGATTTATTTTATTGTGATAACATTAAGTTGATTTACAAAATAATAATAATTCATATAGAGTTCATATATATATATATGTACGCTAGTTATATATAGGTTAGATATATATAGGTAATTAATATATATACATATATAGAAATCGTAACTAGGAAAGAAATAATATAGATTTCATATATACACACACGTAGGTAAGTAATATATATACATATATAAAAATCGTAATTTGGAAAGAAATATAATTTATTAATATAGATTATATATATATATAAACGTGAATAGGTAAAGTAATATATATATATATATATATATATATATATATATATATATAGAAATCGTATATGTAGGCACGATATATAGAAATTGTAATTAGGAAGGAAATATTGTTAATTAATATAGATATGTACGTTAGTTATATATAGGTTAGATATATATAGGTAATTGATATGATATATAAATGTAGGATTATAATAGATATTAATCAACCCTATTACTGCCCCAATTAAATAAAAAACCCTAATTTTTTTAGAGAAAGCCTACCCACCACTTCACTATTTAAAATACTCATAGGAAGAGTCAGTAGGGGAGTTTTTCTAAACACTAAAAAGACAGAGAGAGAGACAAGAGGGATTTTTGTCTAGGAGCTTTTGTCTAGAAGTTTTTGTCTACATCTTCAAGCTTTTGAGGTAGGGATTGTTGTGCCTTATTGCTATTCATGTATGATGTTATGTTAATGTATATTCTTAAATTTTATTATGTTATTGTATCATGTTTATTGTATTTCTTCAAGAACAAATGATGAATTATGTTAAAGAATGAAGTATTGTTTTGAGTTAATACATTTATATGTAAGCCATTAAGATAAAACGTAAAAATATATATGCACACACGTAAAAAACAATAAAGAAAATGTAACACATATGATATATATATATATATATACACGTGCGTATGGCGTGAACCTTGCCAGCGTGAGCGACTATTTTATATATATATATATATAAAATAATAATAATAATAATAATAAAATAAAATAAAAAACAGTTTACTAGTATATGTATATTACTCTTACATATTATTATTACATAAACTTATACCTATTAACATGTATATTAGTTAATAGTAAGTAGATAACATGTAGAAATAATAATAATAATATGATAATGGTAGTAATATTAATAGGGAAGATAATAATAAAATGTTAACCCTAATAATAATTATTATTATGAGTGGGTAGGTACTGTTAATAATAAATAAGTATTATTAGAAATAGTTAATAAGTATTATTAACAATGGGTATGTGTTATTAGCGTGTATAATGGTTAGTACTGAGTGAGTAACAAGAAACTATATAATTAATAATAAAATTAAAGTAATAAGACGGTAATAAAGCTAAGTTGTTAACTTTATAACTTTAGGAATAAGATAATAGTAATTAGTAACCATGATAATAAGATATTATGTTGACTTTATAACATTAAGAACAATACAATAGAATATTAAATAAGATATATATAAGTATATGAGATAATATCTGATACATGATAATAATAATAACGATAATATAGAAGACAAGATTAGTGATTAATAAAATATAAGGATTTACAAGATACTTGAGGGTAGAGTAAAAAGTACAAGTAAAACTAGAATAAAGTACAAAGTAAGAAATAATAATAAAATAAACGAGATCAAATGACATGAAAGGTATCGAAGTACTAAGAATAATATTTAGAAGTAATTATATATCATGTTTATTTGATAAGGTGTTGTATGTATTTATTCTCCATGATGTTAGAGCAAGTAAGTGTATGTGCTATGTTTATTTCATGATGTTAAAGAGTATATTTTACATGTTTGATGATGATTGCATTTCAAGTTTATGCATAATTAAAGTAAAGATAATTAAAAGTTATAAGAAAAGTAAAGAGATGATCCTCCGGTAAGGGGAGGTGATTCGCCAAGATGATGACGATCCTTCGGTAAGGGAAGGTGACTCTCAAAAGTACCCCATAATTAAATATTATAAGAAAAGTAAAGAGATGATCCTCCGGTAAGGGGAGGTGATTCGCCAAGATGATGACGATCCTTCGGTAAGGGAAGGTGACTCTCAAAAGTACCCCATAATTAAAGATTATAAGAAAAGTAAAGAGATGATCCTCCGGTAAGGGGAGGTGATTCGCCAAGATGATGATGATCCTTCGATAAGGGAATGTGACTCTCAAAAGTACCCCATGATTAAAGATTATAAGAAAAGTAAAGAGATGATCCTCCGGTAAGGGGAGGTGATTCTAGCCAAGATGATGACGATCCTTCGGTAAGGGAAGGTGACTCTCAAAAGTACCCCTCTCCCGAAAGGGAACCCAAGGTGGCGACGGCCACGGTATGAGCTCATTACCAAGAAAGAAAGAAGTTGAGGGAGGTCCATATCGACTAAGGCAAAGTTAAAGTTAAAGTTAAAGTAAAGTAAAGTTAAAGACAAGAAAGAACTAAGAATGTTATGAAAATATTTATGTGACTAACTGTCTTATGAATGAGTTATTATGTGGATTTTTATTATGAATATGTTCAATGCATAGCACGTTTAGAATGTTATTAAGAAGCATGATTAAAAGTCATCCACTTCGACTAAAGGAATTTTTAACTTAAAATTGAACAAGTCTTTATGTATGATCACATTTTTCATAATAAACTCGAAGTGGCGGAGATGGATACGATGACACTTAAGTGTGCATACCCTACTGAGAAATTATAGTTTCTCACCCCTATTTCCGTACCATCTCTAGATGGAGAGCTCTGGTAGGATGCCGAAGGACCTGAGGGTCCCTCCGTTCGTAAGGAGCTTAGAAGATCAACCGCTGGAGGAAGCCGTCATACCAACGTCAAAGACACCTGTAGCCGAGGCGACAACGCTTAGAGCTTCCGTTGTTTTATACGTTTTTCCCTTATTTATATGCTTTACCCTTAGTTAAAGTCGGACCATTGTTAGCCGGCGATATTTATATTAGTAATATATTATATTAAATAATTGTTATGATTCATGTATTTGGGAATATTTGTGATGTATGTTTAAAGCTAGATAGATATATTATGTATGGTTATATCTAGCGTTTATATATATATTGACGATTGCCCCTATTTTCACGATATTGTATTTTCAAAAATAAATTCCCACGTATTTTCCGCGTATATTATTTTAAAAGAAAGGAACAAGCTATGAAATCAGGACGTGACACTTGATGATTGGCCTAAGATGACTTAAGCATTATGGGCTAATTTATAGGGTGTTACATTGCGTCTTGGGCCAAATGGATCGGGAACGTTGGTTGAAAGCTTACTTTAAAAGGTTGCCCCGAGACAAAACATTTAGAGTCAAAAGTTATGTGCAAATAGTGCAAGTGTGATTAAAAAATTGCAAGTGTCTTACCCTTACTGTTTGTTTTAAATTGGTTCATTTCAAGTGTAGGAAATTTTGAAAAGGCATTGCATTGCATCTGTGGAATTAGGGATTAGGGTCAAACACTAAGTTTGGTGTTCAGGAGCTGCGAAAAGACTCTTATAATTTGATCTGGATCTCAATCTTGATTGTTAAGTCTAATGTTGCTCAATGTAGAGGTGAATTGATGGAAAAAGGGTGTGTAGTTGCATGCAATCGTACAATTTTAAGTTAATCCGAAAAGTGTGAATTTTGAAAATAATTGTTCTTTGATTCCACTACTCTGTTACCTTATCTTTACTGGTTTATTTTTAGTTTTATTTTGATTGCTTGGGGACAAGCAACACCTTAAGTTTGGTGTTGTGATGTCTTAGCATTTTAAGTTAATTTTTAGTATAAATTTCTAATAATTTATGTTAGTTCTATAAGTATTTTATTTTTTTAAATTAATTTAAGTAGTTTAAAGTTAATTTAAATTCCTAGTATTATTTTATGTGTTTTGTGTATTTTTTGTGTTTAATTTTCACGAAACCAATTGCCTTTCGACAAATCAAAATCATCATGCGCCAATTAGAATGCTCAAGGCGCAAGGTGCCATCCCTTGTTCCTTTGTAAAAGGGTCATATGACCCATTGAAGAATTAATAAAAGTCTCCTGCTCACGCGCAAAGAAAGAATTCTAAGAGCGCCCTTAGAAGTGGTCATGTGACCCACGAAAGTCCACGCAAGGTTCCAAATAAAGAAGACCAAGCAAATTAAAGAAATAGGGCACCCCGCGCCCGTTCTACGTCTCTTGCCCGTTCGGAATTTTTTCCTCGCGCCCTCGTCACACGCACCTCGTCTCATATACAGAATCAAATTGAAGAAATAAACGGGAATGAATCGTCCTGCGCCTGCTGGAACGCGTTGCGCCCCGTTCCGAAATTAGCTCCTGCGCTCCGCATCCACCTGAAACGCCACACCTCATCTTAACTGTTGACACCTAAATTTGTGCGGCATAATTCATGATTAATTCAAATGCAAATCTTTTTCATATCTTTTTGAACCTATCTCTGAACTTAATTTCCGATGTTATAGGGATTAGAATAATTTGAATTTTAGGTTATCTTACGGTTATAAATAGGAGTAGAATGAATGTTTAGTGGTATCTTATCTTATCTTTTGTTTTTCGAAGTATTCTGCACTTTGCTATTTTCAGAAATTAATCCAGTTATTCATTATTTTGGTAAAATGTCTTCTACTCTTTATGTTTTATTTTCTTTTATTATGAGTAACTAAACTCTCTGTTAGAGTGAGGGGATCGTATTATTATGACTTAATCTGATGTATGTAAACCTTTGAGTTTTATTAATTCAATTCAAGCAATTACCTTATTCGTATTGTGTTGTTCTGAGGATTGGAAAATCACTTTTCAACTTATCTTGGATTCATGTGTTTATTTGAAAAAATAAATTTGTGAATTAGCTTAAGGTAAATTGCCAGGAATATTGATATCTAGGAATAGAATCAAGATTCTTGTGAGTTTTGAAACAGTAACAAAACTTAATCTTTTCTTTGTAATAATTTAATCAAGGAATTGACGAATTATTCATAGAAAAAGTGTTGAATTACCAAGGAATTGGAATTGACAACCTATGATTCGTTTATTGAATTGAGGTTTTAAAATACAAATGCAAGCAAATATTTTGTTAACTTCAGAAAATACGTGAACCCAATACCCTAACCTTTCGTTGATTGAATTTTCATCAAACCTTTACTGCATTTTCACATTCTCCAGTTCTTAAATTCATTTTGTGTTTTCATTCATCCAACTTTATTCGATTCGTCTAATTAGAAACTTATTCAAAGAAATTTTTGTTTGGTTCTTTAAGTGGGAACGATACCCACTCACCATGGTTTTATTACTTAAACGATTCTGTACACTTGTCGAACCCCTATCAATTATCTTAAACTTTGTTTTGGAGTTTGGAGGAAAGGAGAGGAGAAGGGAAGGACTTGGAGAAGATCACCTTCCCTTGTTTGTGAGTTTTAAAATCCTCAAATTAAAAGAATTTGAAAACGAGGAGTTTTGGATGGTTTTAAAAATTTCTCAAGCACCTTATTTCCCAACCAATACAACTCACAAATACAATCAATTTTCTCAAAGTCCTTTCATTCCCTCATCTCTTTTCTAAAACACAACTCAGAAACACATCCTTATCAAATACTCACTCCAACCGTCAGCAACCAATACTCCAATCTCATTAGAAAAAAGGTTGTTAAAGTCTTCTCAAATCATTGTCTTAGCTTTGTAATGCGATGCAAATTTCTCAATCTCCTTGCCGTCGAATCGGGAAAAGGGGAAAAAACACTATAAGCTAAAGCTCCGACCAATAACTGACACAAGCTTTTGTACCTTGTCCTCCAAAACATTTTTGGAACCTGTCTCAGCCAAATTAAAGAAAGCAAAACGAAAATCAACCCTTAACGGACACATTATGGAAGAGAGTTGCATAATTTATTTTTAATAAAACATTCAAATTAGTCCCTGCAAAACTTTATATCGGACAAAGTAGTCCCTCTAAAATCAGAAATTTAAAATACGTCCCTCCCAAATTAAAATGTTTGGTCCTCCAAAAAAAATTAAACAAATTTATTCCTCAAGATTTATTATGAAAATGGCCAAATTAATCCCTATAATGGGAGGACTATTTTGTCCAAAATCATTAATCGGTAGAGATTAATTTGACCATTTCCATTAATCTTGAGGAGGAATTTGTCGAATTTTTTCTAGGAAGACCAATTTGTCCAACATTTTAATTTGGGAGGGATTTATTTTAAATTTTTTATTCTGAATGGACTATTTTGTCCGATAAAAAATTTTGCAGGGACTAATTTGGATGTTTTGTCTTTATTTTTTCTTGAAACTAGAATTACAAATAACATAAGAATATTTACACCAAAGTCAACAAAATTAAAGATAACATTACAAAATGACTACCCCACAAGGAGTAATTTATCTGACATTTACATAGTGGGGACGAAATGCCATTGATACTTTAATTTGCCACTAACAGCTCATCAATGCATCCAACTAGATCTAAGTTGTAATCCTTCCATGGGGCATTTGGATCTGCAATGAGTTGATAAGATAAATAATTCAGTAATCTAAGTCATGTGGCATTAAAAAAGAATACATAGGCTAAATTAATGAATTCTCTAAACTAATAGTAAAATTAAGGTGCGGATAACACTTAACAGCTTACAATCTAAAAGCAAATGCATAACAAACTACATTCAACACCTTATCCAAGATTCCTAAAAGCATAACAAGTTGTGTTATTTGAACCATTTTACTTCCAGAAATGTTATTTATAAGATTTTTTTTTTCAGACCTGTGATGATAAACATCTCATTTACCATTGAATGGTGTCAAAGACCTACTTAAATGAGATCACACTTCATCCAATAGTGGATGCAGTATTCCTCGAAAAACTGTACAAATAACAACTTTTTTACTTCAGACTCCATACTGACTCACTCTATTCATCGTTAGATAAAGTGTAGATGGTAGATTAAGTGTGAGTCAATATAGCGTCCATAGAAAAATAATTCATATAACATTTGTCACACATAACACAACACATGGAATTGACAAACCAACAGGGGAAAGATTCTCAAATAGGGAGAGACTGCAAGGAATAGTCCCTGTTTATATTGAAAATGAAAATGAAAATGACCGACAACCTTACCAACAATGGTTGCAATTAGATTTTTATATATAGAAAAAATAGTAGGACCAATAAGGAGACAAAAGTGTACTATGGTTTGAAAATGACTCCTTAAATGTAGGGACACTGGAATCAATGTTTTGACTGAAGCAACCTTAACTATTGTCCAATTTTGCATGTTATGCCCCTGACTGGGAGGTATCCCCTACACAATGGTTCACAAATGAACAAAAACTCATCATATAGGTGATTTGTCCAGTTCTCTAGCTTATAGAGAGGGTCTCTCATTTTCAGTGAGCTTTTCTTGTCAGATGGGTTCAAATTCATGCTTGCACATGTAAATGGAATTAGAATCTGCCCTATGGAACAAAACCCAAAAGACAAAGCAAAACACAGAGAATAAATGATGCAACCAAAAGAGAAACTACAACAAGAAATAACTTTATAATTATAATCTATTGACTATTGAGATTTTTAACAACTGTTAGAAGCTAACTCTATATGACTAAAATATGCAGAAGGAAATTATGATTTGAGGACTAACTTCATGGTTCAATTTCTCTTCTACAGCTGCAAATTCTTCAAAATGGAAGGCTCTTCGATGTCGAGCTTGTAGTGAGTGACTTGAAATGATCTGAGGGAACAATATCTTGAGGCAAATTAGCTCTCTTCACAATCTTCCTCATGTTGTTCTGCAAACTCTGCTGAACTAACTGCTTCACTGCTCTCTTCTCTTCACTCATCATATCCTCCTCCTCCTCAGAGCCCTCTTTTCCTCCTCCATCTGTCTTCGCACAAGATGAAGAGGAGCCGCAAATAGGAGCCGACACGGTTGAGCCAAGGTTTCCTCCGCCGAAGTTTCCTGAGACCTGCTTCCCTTTGTCCAACCTCAAAAACTCCAATATCCTTGAAGCCCTCTTCTGAGCCAATGTGGTTCCAAGAAGCGACAACTCGAGCAGCGATGTTGCAATCCCTGCCTCAATCATGGCCTGCCTATCACCATAGGACTTGTGCGCCATTACCATCAAAACATAGGATGCCTTTTCCTGACATTCTGGTGAATCTGTCCAATTCAACACATCCACAAGGATAGGGAAAGCATCAGGAACAGCACTTATGGCTTTCCTACCCTCGCGAATCGACACCAAGTTGCTTAGAATTGCTAGTGATCTTTCAGTCACTTCCATGTCTCCTATGGAATTTACCAGAAATGGGACCATGTTGGTTTCTAGAATGAATGAAACATTTGCTGGGAAGATTGAAAGATTGTACAGTGCTCTCAGAGCATCTTGCTTGGATTGGAGGCTTGTTTTGTTATCTGAATTCTGAAGGGTTCTAACTAGGAATCCTACTGCAGCAGAGGACCCAATTATTGGTTTGTTTGAATCCAAAGCACTTAGTCCAAGAAAATTTGCAACGATTGCTTCAGAAACTGATGAATCCATAGAATCTGGAGATTCAATGAGCTTCAGCATTTTGTGAATAGCTCCAACTTTCACAATGGCTGCTTTATTTCTGCAAAAAAATGCGCCAAGAAAAAAATATATCGATTTTTTTATCAATAAATCAAGAAACTGTAGAAATTAATCACGAAATTTTGTTTGGTAAATGACAAGTGGAATTTGAAAACAGAGGAGCAGAAAATCACAAAACTATTAGCAACTTGTGATTCCAATTTCCAACAACCACAATCACCAGAAAAATTTGAATTAGTGCGCAAAAAATGAGAGAGAAAAAGAAAAATTAGTCATAAAAGAAAATATGGAAAATGATAAAAACATAGATAAAACAACAAATAAGAAAATCTAACATAAAAAAAATGCTTTATACATTCAAAGTAGTATTCTAAAACAGAGCAACAGAGAATCAGATAGCTATAAAATTTACAATAAAAAAACCACAAAAAAATGAAAATTTTAGAGCCTTGTCATTTCAAGAATGAAATAGTGAGAGAAGATTCAATTAATATTTGCGTGAAAATGACAGAAAAATAAATTTTCGAACTAAAAAAAATCATAAGAACGAAATCAAGATACGTGAAGCGCATTCAAGAACACGACATGTCAATAATTAATGATATAACCTAACACAAATGAAATTTTTACAATTTTTTTTTAAGTACTGTTAAAATTGAAAATTGAAAACGACAACTAACAATTCAACCATAACACAAAGCAAAAAGCGAAAAAAAAATTGATAAGAAGAAGGAGAAGAAGAAGAAGAAGAAAATGAATCTAATTGAAGTAATGAATGAAAAAGAAGAAGATACTTACGCATCATTTCCGATTCCGAGGTTGAGCACAGCGTAGAGCGAAGCGACCTGAGAATCGAGGTCTTCAGAATCGAGCATGGCGACGAGAGGAGGGATCGCTCCAAGCATCGCGAGCGTCACTCTAACCTCTGAGTCCTCCTTCGCGAGCCTCCTCACGGCGGAGGCAGCGGCAGCGGAAGCTCGCCGCGCCGGCGAATCCTCCGCCGCTGCAGCTGCACGAAGCTCCGCCACGATTCGCTTGAGGTCCTCAAGAGCCTCCTCCTTCTTCTTCGTCTCCGCGTCGGCATCCGATTCCTCAATGCTCAGGAGATCGGAGAGCTTCTCCGACCTCGCATTGCGCTTCGGGTTCGGGTTCGAGTCATCGGAAGCGGTGGTGGAGGTGTCGGTGTGGTGGTGGCGGAATGTGGCGCCGCCGCAGCTAAGGGCATCGAGTAGGATCCGGCGGAAGGAGGAGGCGGAGAGGGAGTTCCATAGGCGGAAGTTGTAGCCGTCGACGGCGGAGGACTTGGAAGAAGGGTGGTGGTGGTGGCCGAGAACGAGAGAGCCAAGGTTGTTGCGGTGACAGTTTGACATTTTCCGGTGACCTACATTTCAGAGAGAGATTGAGAAAATGGTGATTTTTTATATTATAATATTAAAATAATGAGAATGTGGTTTTTGAGAGTGGAAAGAGTGTGCGAAGAAGGAAGAGACCGTTGAGTCCACGTCTTTGCTTGCTTTCTTTTTTTGGTTACTTATATACTGCTGATGAACGGAGGGTGTTTTGGTGCGGAGATTATTAAAAGCACTAATAATAAGATTTATTTACTCAGTAAAATTTATATCTATAAAAGAATTTTACAGTGTCATCAAATTATAATTTGACATTTCAGCAAAAGTAGATAGTTTTTTATAATTTATGGAGTAGTCGATAATTAAATAGGACATGTGACAAATTTTATTGGCTGACAATGTAAAATTTTTTACTGACAATATATGACAATTAAATTCATAATCTTTAATCAATCATTTTATTTGAAACTTAATCTTTTTTTCTCCATTATAATTAATCTTTTAAATTATATGTCACATAATAAATAATAAAAAGCAAATGAATCTCTTAATCTTTATGGATGTAATAATGTTTTATTTGTTGTATATTGTACTACAATAATGTTTTGCCACCCTCTTCACTACTCAACAGAAATTCTTGAATGGTCATGGACCGCCACGTAGGACTGTGGTCCAACCACCCAAGTAATGTTGAATATAATATAGTCATTTTTGTGTCATATATTAACAATTTAAAATATAATATAGTTATTTTTTTACTTTTCTTTTTCTTTAAATGAGACCCACACATTTTAATAAGTAAAATAAATATTTAATTTTAATATTTTTAAATTATTTTACTTTTATAGAAACTAACTGATTTCATTCATAAGAAAAATAAAAAATAAATAAATGGAAAATTTTCTTCTTTCTCACTTAAATAATTAAAAATTTCAAATTAAATATGAGTTTTACTCATTGAGAAATGGATCTCATTATTTTTTATTTTTTTAAAAATAAAAAAGTTTAATGAATATACTGATAATATTCAATTTTAATAATTTTAAATTATTTAAGTGAGGAAGAATAAAATTTTTCATTGATTTATTTTATAATTAAAAATAATTATTTTATTTAATTATTTTATCCAAATTAATTAGTTTTTATAAAAATAAAATAATTAAAAATATTAAAATAAAAAAATATTATAACTAAAAAATATTAAAATTAAAATTTTATTTTATTTATTGAGATGTGAGTCTCATTCTTTTTTAATTTTTAAAAATGAGAAATAGAAAAAATGACTATGTTATATATATGACATGTGTCATCACATATTAACACATGACATCACTTGGGTGGCTGGACCATAATCCTACGTGGCGGTCCATGACCACCCAAAAATTTCTCACTACTCAAACATCATACGTGAAGATTTCCTTTCTACTTTTTTTTTCCACTTTCACTTCTTCTTCTTCCATCTTTTAATGTATTTCTTTTTCTTTTTCTTTTTTTTCTTCTATTCCTTCTTATTTTTTTTAAGTTTGTTCTACATAAATTTTATGTTTATGATTTTTTTCTTTTTTTCTTTTTTTTTTCTCTTTCTCTATTTCCTTCGCTCCCTTCTCCTCTTCTTTTTCTTTTCTTTTATTTATTTATTTATTTTTTGGAATTCTTCTTTCATTTTGGCTATTTTTCATAAAAATAATTTTTTATAATCATAATGAGTTTAATGTTGTTTTTTATTTTCATCATTGTTATAATAATAAAAATGATACCTTTAATATTTTTTCTGTATCTACAGTGCATATTAAAAATTGTTAGGTTGAATGATTTGTTTATTTTGATTAAATTTTTTAGTGTTATTTACTTGGATTTTTGTTTTATGTTATTTTAATTGAGATTTTTATCGATAAAGGTGCTATATTTAGAAAATAAATAATGATATTGCCGCCTACAAATAATAAAGAAAACATTACCTTTACACAATTCGCAAAGGATTTTTGCCGCCTCACAATCTGAGGGGGACTTCCTTGCCTTAGTCAATTCCTAAGGACTTTCGCCTCATTTCATCTAGTTTTTAATTCTTGCTTGGTGATTGATCTTAATTTGTATAGATGATTTGCGTTTGGATATGCACCTTGTGAGTTTTGAGTCTTACATTGGGTGACCACATTACCTGTCATTCCATTCTTGATGTGTGTATTTTTTGTGGACTTTGTCGTTCTAGGGTTTGCCTAGTCTCTTAATTAAGACTACGTTTTCATATGCATTCTTGAGTGTGATAGAGACATTTTTCTTCTTTAGCCCACGACCATATAGTCCACCCTCTATATTACCATTGAAAACCCCTTTGAGCTGTATATCTCATTCTTTGATCTTAGCTCATCTTTAGCCTAAAAAGTGAAAAAATTGATGGGAGTTCAGTTGAAAAATCATTTATGAGTAAACCCCCAAGTTGGTCCCTGACAATTTTCGTAGTGGACAAGGTAGTCTCTGACATTGAGAAATTGACAAGTAAGTCCTTAACAATTTCAATTTTCGGACAGTCGTTAGTCTCTAAACGACTTCTGTTATTTCCAGGGATCAAAATGGCTTATTTATTAATTGTAAGGGACTAATACAAGAAATTTAATAAAAACGAAACCTATAAATTATAATATGAATATTGACTCATATTCATTCTAATTATACATTAATCCAAACTACATATAACTATCTCTGTAAATGTTAATCCTCTATTTGGATGTAATACTATAACATGCACCTACTTCCCTCTCATTAAAGAATGAATCTTGTGTGCATTTTATTTGTGTATTCATATTGACTATTTTCACTGATTTTTTAATTCTCTATTTCAGATGAGATTACTTTTTAGTAGATTTTACTAATAAGTAGCTTTCCTTTTTACATGGTAAAATAGTTCAACACTAAAAAGATTAAACCCCTCCATTATTAGTATTTGAAATAAAAGTTAATTATTGTCGCTGTTTCAATCAAAGTTCTGAAAATCGGACCGGGCATTGAACCGGACGAGGGAGGGGTTCAGAGGTTTAGAGGTTTAACCGGTTCAACCGGAGGTTCAACCGGATATAATAAAATATGTTTAAAATATATATTTATCTATAAATATATACATATATGATGAATTATATGCTATAGAAAAATTAAAGTGCATGAAAAATATTAATAAAAGTGGAAATATATAGCATTTGATAAATTTAGAGGTTTAATAGTCCTTAATTTTAATAATTAAAGTGTATTATTTATTAAATTTTTTTATAAAATGGTTATTAAATTTTAAAAAATTAAAATTTTTATTTTTATATAAGTTGACCGGTTCATCGGTTTTTACCCGATTTTTACCATTTTTCCCAATTTTTACCGGTTTTTAATATGTTTTTTCGATTTTTTTTACCGGTTTTCAGAATCCCGGTTTTTAAGGCCTACTCGGACCGGACAAGGGTCCGGCTCCCGGTTCAACTGATCAGACCAGCCGGTCCGGTCCGATTTTTCAGAACAATGGTTTCAATAACAACTTCATCATCATCAACATTGTTTGCTGGGAATCATGTAGAGCTTTATCCAAAGGTGATTACTATGGTAAAGGAAACATATTTTAATATGGTACGGTGTGATAAAATGAGTATTATCAGCCACTTGTTTAGATGACTTTTGTGCTAGTCTAAAGTCATTGACAGAGTGAAGGAAACTATGTAAAAATGAGGGAGACACACGCCCTTAACTTGTGAACTTCCTTTATCTTTCCATTTGAAATAAACAAAAAAACACAACAACTCCAACCACCACCTTCATCCTCCAAACTCCAAGAACTCTTCCACCTCTCCGACCTCCACCTAACCACCGCTCCGACGCTGACCGCGTCGCTGCCCTTCACCTTCTAAAACGTTCTCTTGTCCCAAACCCACCTCAGGACCAACCCCCTTGCCCTCCAATGCTACTATGCCACGCCATCAGCCACCTCACCGCCACGTCATCATCCACCACCAAGATCCTCTTCGCACTCTGCCTCTCCCCTTCCAATCGCCGCCTCGCCGTCGAGGCCGGCACCGTCACCGCCATCGTTGAGGCCGCACCTGACCTCGACAGCCCACCCGCCGAGCGTGCACTCGCCGCCCTCGAGCTGATGTGCACGGTGCCGGAGGGCGCCGCAGAGGTTAGGGCACACGTGCTCGCCATGCCGGTGATGGTCACCATGATGGGGAGGACAGGAGTGCGTGGTAAGGAATACGCCATCGAGGTGCTGGCAGTGGTATACGACGGTGTTGTGGCAGAGGAAATGGAGGAGAGTGCGGCGCCTTCGGAAGAGATAGCGCGTGCGGTGGAGCTGGCACTTCAGGGAGAATGCAGTGCGAGAGGAAGAAGGAAGGGGACGCAATTATTGAAGAGGCTTCAGGAGCTTTCTTCTTCTTCTTCATCTTATGAGGCTCTTGATTCTTCTCACACTCATGAGCAACCAAATTAAATTGAAAAACTCCCTTTTTAATTTGCTAGTTAATTTGTTAAGGAAGACTACACTCCTTTTGGCGTTGTCTGGAAAGCTTGATAAGGAACTCCACTTTATGTTTGTTTTTGCGTTTTAGACATGAAACGCGCGTTCATTGTGCATTGAACATTGAATTTTTTGTTTGGCAATATACTCTTGTTTTTCATTTAACGGGATTTTGGCAGCAAACTCACATTCATCTCAAAGCAATTTTTAGTTGCTTTTGTGTTGCGTTTTAAATGCTCGTAATATTTAATTTTTTTCTTCCACCTTTGACCTTCTATAGAATATATCACACACTCTCTCTCAGTATTATCTCATAGACATAATCACTCTCTCTCTCATACACACATATAATGTGTTATTTAATAATTAATTTTTATAATTTTTTATTATAACTATTATATTATTATATTTAACATAATTTATATTCTATTATTTTAAAATTAAAATATTATTAGAAGTATAATATAAATTCATGACCTTATAATAATTGTAGATTTAAAAGTGATTTTATTAACACTATCCAAAAAACATTTATTCTATCATAATTAATTTTAAGATAAAATTTTTAAATATAAATCATATTTACACAATAAAATCAACTATCTTATAAATAATAATATAAATAAAATATCAAAATAATAATTAAAACATAATTTAATGTCATGTCCTTTTTAGTAATTATTCATCTAAAAGTGATTTTGTTTAACATTATCCAAACAATATTCATTCTCTTAAAATCAATTTTGATATAGAGTTGCCAAACATAAATCATGTTAGCACAAACTCACTTTTACCCAAAATCAATTCTACAAAATCAAGTTGAGTTCAACTCCAGTTAACTAAACGCTAATCCAAACACACACTAAGGTGACTTTCAATGGTCATGAGATGAATGAGTTTGTGCCTCAGCGAACTATCAGCCAACATGATGTTTATACTGGAGAGATCTTGGAGGTTGGAGAATGAGGGTGGTGATTGAAGTGGTTGTATTTTGTTGTTTATTTTAGATGGAAAGATGAAGGAAGTTCACAGGGTAAAGCGCATGTGTCTTTCTCATTTTTACATAGTAAAACCATCTAAACAAATGACTAATAATACTCCCTTTACCACACCTTACCATAGTAATCACCTTATCCAAAACATATACATATACATTAGAGCTGATGAAGCGTGCAAACTTAGGTCTTCTTGGATATTTTGGTTTGAAACCACCGGAATAAATCGAGGCACTTACTTCCCTCTTATTAAAGAATGAAATTGTGTATATGTACAGTACAAAACTAGTAAAAAACAATCAATATAAATCCACAACATATATAATATAAAATGTACGTAGAATTTGTTTTTTAATTAGAGAGAAGTAGGTGCATGCTATAATATTACATCTAAATAGAGGATTAATATTTACAGAGGTAGTTATGTGTAACTTAAAATTAATGTATAATTAGAATGAATATGAATCATATTCATATTATAATTTATAGGATTTATTTTTATTAAATTTCTTGTATTGGTCCCTTACATTTAATAAATAAGTCATTTTGGTCCCTAGAAATAATGAAAATCGTTTAGGGACTAACGAGCGACTGTCCGAAAAATAAAATTGTCAGAGACTTACTCTTGTTAATTTCTCAATATCATGAATTATCCTGCCTACCGCAAAAATTATTAGGCACCAACTTGGGATTTAATGAACATTTATTTTGCATTGCAAATTCATTGAATCATTTCATTCTTAAGATATGAAAAGTCATAAGTCAAGCCCTATAAACCCCAAAATCAATGAAATCACAAAAGAGTAAAATGCGATATCCAAAGAATCATCCGAAACTAAAAAATCCTGACTTTTTCTATAGCTCTGAATTCAACCAATGGAAAAACAATGTGAAACCCAAGAATCCCCATCAACTTCATCGCAAGATCACCTCAACTGGACAAAGTGTGTAAAATTCTACACTTCCAGATTCAATAATGTTTTATACTAAATTTCCCTTTCTTCTATCATTAACAAATTTAGGTTTCCTTCTAATGAATCATAATCTTTTCTTTTTCGACCACCCATTTCAGAGCACAAGCCAGTCTTCGGGAGAAGCTAATTACAGAGGATAGTTTCACTTGGAAAATACCAACCACAGCCACAACAAGCACACTACCACAAGGTGGTTCCAATGAGGAAGACTTATTATTAAGATACGTTGGTGGGGTTGATATAAGCTTCTCAAAGAATGACCCATCAATGGCTTGTGGTGCCCTTGTAGTGTTGGATTTCAACACTATGCAAGTTGTCTATGAGGACTTCTCTTTGGTCACTGTTCAAGTTCCTTATATTTCAGGCTTCCTTGCATTCAGAGAGGTTCCTTCTCCAATTTTTCTTTTTTACAAATCCATTTCAGTGTCCAAAAAGTATTTAATTTAGCTCTTGTTTTTATTGCTCTTACAATTTTAGGCCCCGATTCTTCTCGAGATTCTGGATAAAATGAAAAGGAATGGTAATCCTTTCTACCCTCAGGTAATCTTTTTTTTTTAAAAAAAAACGTTATATGAATTTGATGCCTGTATAACTTAATATATATTTCACATTGCTGGTGTCAATCTATTACACCCAATTAATTATTAATTAGTGTGTCACTTAGTTTGTTAGCTTAGCCCATTAGAGTTGGTTAGGACTGTAAATAAGGGCATTGAGTCATTTTATTGAATATGGAAGATTAATGAATTGGTGAATTCTTTAGCATTCTTGGAGATTAGCAACTCGTCTAGAATAGAGTTGTAACACAATCTTTTTTAGATTTTCTAGAAATGTCTGATGTTTTTGTAATTTATGTTTTCATCATATGAATAGAAGTTTATTTTGATATTTGTTAACAGTTGTTAGTGGTTGATGGAAACGGAATACTTCATCCCCGAGGCAAGTCTTTTTATAGCGGATTTGATACACGAATCATTCTTCAAAAATGATGGGTGAACTACAAAAATTCAGCCAGTACCAGCCAACACAGATTCACAAACTTTAGTATGTATAATACACAGGCATTATTTATATATAATGAATATCATATTACATATAAAATGCATACCAACACATAAAACATGTAATTAATATTAAAGAAATTGTATTGCATAACACACACAGATGCACATGCATTACTTTATATAAATAATATAATGCACTTCTCATTACACGTAAATGCATATTCTATTATGTTGACTGGTGTTGGCTGAAAATCCGTTTTTCACCTACCATTACCAAATGATACAACTATTTTTATAAGCTGAAAAAAATTCAATATTTTGTTTCTTTGGCTTGGTTGATGAATTTTATTTTTATTCTTAAATGAGTCATGCATTTGAACTTTCTTATCCTATGTAAAACATGATATTTACTGAGTTACTCATAATTCTGCTCATTTTAGTTTGATAGCAATTTAACAGCTTTAGTGTGAGGAACCATTTGTTAATTTTTATTGTTATTTTCAATCTATGAGGCATTGATTCAAACATTTTGCAGGGTAATATAATGATTGGCTCTAGTTTTGATTTTTACTGATTTGCAACAATGAATAGTGATTCATCTACAGTGCTAACTATAATCCTGATACTAGGATATGGTCTCTTAATCCATCGGATGTGTTTACATGCAAATCTTTCCTCCAGTTTTTAATCCATCCCACAAACACATTCTTTTCACCTTGACAAACACATTTGGAAGTCTAATATTTTATATGGACAATTGTGCTCAACAGAATTAATACTAATGATAGTTTGCAGGTTTGAAGACCACATAAGGCTATATCTCCTAATATGTGTGTCATGTGTAGGGCAAGTTCAGAATTTGTTTCACAACTCTTACATTGCCCCACAATTCAATTATTATGGAATAATTTATTTAGCATTTTTCATGAATGTTGGGTTGTCCAACATCTTTAGATGAGTTCTTGCTCATGAGTTTTGTGGGCTTTGGGAGTAAAAAAGAAGCTAGAGATTTGTGGCAATGTGCAATACATGTTATCAGGTCCATTTGGTTGTAACGCAATTCCTGAACTTTCAATGAAAAATTCTCAGAAATTGAAGTATTGTGGAATAAAATTAGGCGTTTGGCTTCTGTCTGGTGTAAAGCTAACAATTTGTTTAGGGGTGTTTCCATCTCGGATATGTCAAGAGATTGGAAAGCTATGTTTCACAAGTAGTACCTTTTAGCTAATTTAGCTTTATGTTGTAATATGGAGGATTGCTTATCCTCCACCATTATACCTCCTTTTTTCCCAGTAGTCTAAATGAATTTCTTCTTTTATAAAAAATAAAAAAAACCTATTGTGCTAACTAAAAAGGCAATAAGCAGTATTTTTACTTAGGATTTAAGTACCCCAATTGATGAATCTCATCTAGAAAATACATTATAGATCTAAACCAACGGTTTTCTATCAGTCAGTTTCCAATGTTCAAATTGTTGTATCTTGCATGGCTATCCTGAGAAAGTTGGTGTTGTTTCATGTTCTTCTGAAGTGTGTGTGTTATAATTGATTGCTTTTTACCTATGTTTAACACAAAACGTATATAAACCTTTTGACTTGTGCAGGTTTTGGCCTGGCTTGTCATATTGGAGTTGTGGCCAATCTCCCGACAATTGGGATCGGAAAGAATGTCAGTATTGGCTGTGTTTAAGTATTAGATAACTTAGATCACTAATTGATTCTTTATATAATTGCTCATGTGTCACTTGCTTCTTTATCAATTCAGAGATCATATACTAGTAGCCATCACAGTTGAGAACTAAAGTACTAATTAAATACTTGAGCACTTATACTTTATCATTACCTGTTTCAGTTGCATCATGTGGATGGTCTTAATCAATCTAGAGTGAGAGAACTTCTTCGAGCCGAAGAAAACGCTTGTAAAGATTTCATTACTTTGGCTGGTTGCTCCGGGAAGATATGGGGAGTGGTAAGAGATTGAATTAATGGCACCCTCTTTGTAATACTAATGATTTTCTAGTGAGCATGAGCCATTGCAAGAAGACTGTCCCATGCTGCCAACAAACTTAAATAAGCTGCTAAAATCTAGTTTTATGTCCAGGCCATGAGATCTACACAAGGATCCATAAAACCGATATTTATATCCATTGGTCACAGGGTTTCACTTCATACTGCTGTTAAAATTGTTCAGATGACTTGCAAGTTTCGTGTGCCCGAGCCAATTAGACAGGTGAGAAATTTGGCAAGCATGTCATCATATCTTGTTAAATTTATAAGGGCATTAATTCGCCTGTCCATTACCAATAGAAGTTGAAGAAAAAGCATATATTAACCAGCTCTATAATTGGGTTACCTATGCCTTGTACTATTTAATCTTTTATTGCTTGTGAAACTAGTATTTACCGCTTCATTGTTTAGGATTTGCCGGAAAAATTGCTTAGACCATAGGTGTATAGTCAAAGAGATTTCATAGTATTGAGTTATTTTTGTTCTCTGTAAGGTCCTGGTATCAATTGAGAGAGAGGTATAGCAGTAGAACAGAATAGAGGTAGAACTGAAAGAGGAATAAGGATTTATGTGAGTTTAGAGAAGAAAGAGATAAGAAACGGAGGGAAGAATGATAACAATGTATTATCACTCAGTTTTTGGAGATGTATTATGTGTAAGAAAGAAAAACCATAACTAAAAGATAGTGATAGCATTGGAGAGGCTATCTCTCTCCCAATTCTCAAGCGTCTACTCAATTTCCTGAATGAATTCCCACTAGGCTCACTTCCCTCATATAATAAAATTCAAATATAGAGTTCTCTAACAGCACTTACTCACCCACTCACCCTTAGCCTCACTCTTTGTCCTTCCCTCTTCTGCTATAAATGATGGGAAATGGGGTTATTTCCCTTTTGCCCACTCTACTCTCTAACCAACTTACCTGTCTCCTTTCCAATGGATGTAACAATAATCCCCTTGAAGATTCACCTTGTCCTCAAGGTGGAAGAGAGGAAACACTTGCATAATTTTCTCAGCACTCTCCCAAGAGCTTTCGAATTCAGGAAGGTCTTGCTACAATCAATCAACACTTCCAGATTCCGAAACTTGTCCCTATGGCTGTCCTTGATCAGTTCTGGCAGGACCAGCAGCTCACCCTCCTCTGTTAACAGATTTGGCAGTGGCTGTGGTAGTAGTGAAGGGCTCATACTCTTCTTGAGTAACGAGACATGAAAAACATGGTGAATGCAGGTGGAGTCAGGCAGCTTGAGCTTGTCAATTATGAAAAACATGGTGAATGCCACTTCACCAATCCTGTCAATTATCTCATAAGGGCCATAAAAACGAGCACTAAGCTTCTAGTTTGACTGGGCTGCAAGGGCCTTCATCCTTTAAGGCTGGAGTTTCAAATACACAAACTCACCCTTCTCATAAGAGACTTCCCTCTTGTTCTTGTCTGCATACTGCTTCATGCAATTCTGGGTTCTGTTGAGTTGAAATTGTAGTTCTTCCAGCATATGATTCCTATCTTCCATTAATACTCGGACTTCCTCAACTGTAGAATCCATTACACCACGGAGCAGCATCGGTGGCTCCCTCCCATACAAGGCTTTGAAAGGGGGCATACAAATGGAAGCCATGGTAATATGTATTATTCCAAATCTCAGCCCATGATAGCCATGATGGCGACTGCTTCGGTTTAGAACCAATAAGGCAGCGAAGATAAGTTTCCAAGAATTTATTGACAAGCTTGGTTTGGCCGTCCGTTTGTGGGTGATATGCGGAACTCATCTTGAGAGTAGTCCCCGCTTGCTTGAACACCTCCATTCAAAATGTGCTCATGAATATCTTGTCCTTATTAGAGACAATATAAGTAGGAAAACCATGTAATCGGACTACCTCCTTTAGTGAAGAGAGTGGCAATGTCCTTTGCTGTGAATGCATGTGCAAGGGCAAAAAAGTGAAGTACTTCGTCAATCTATCTACCACTACATAAATGGTGTCCAGCCCTTTGACTTTCGGCAATCCCCCAATGAAATCTATCGAAATGTCAGTCCACACATTGGATGGAATAGGTAATGGTTGTAGAAGACCAGCAGATGTCAAGGTAGAGTGTTTGTTCCTTAGACAAATGTCACAATGCTTCACAAAGTCCAGAATATCAGCCTTCATCCCTTCCAATACAACAGTGAAGAAATGCGCTTATAGGTCCTGAAACAACCTGAATGTCCCCCTAATTTAGGAATCCATTTAGACGGTTTTTCAATCACAACCTGCCATTATACACAAGTTTCCCATTTTTTAAATCAAATCCAGCAGGAGCCTCTTTCCCACTCAGCAGGTTCTGCATAATACTCTTCAATATAGCATCCTTCAAGACCCCATTCTCCAAATCACTCCATTCCGCTACTGAAATGATAGAGATGGAAGCATGGTGAAACTCTCTAGACATAGCATCTGTCACTCAGTTTTCTGGTCCAGCCTTATATTTGATTCCAAAATTTTATCCCAACAATTTAGAAATCCATTTTGTTGTTCTTCACCCCCAATTATCTGACCCAGCAAGTATTGCAAGGACTTTTGATCAGTGAAAACAGTGAATTGTTGCCCTAGGAGGTAGTGTCTCCATCTTTGAATGGCTAGGACAATTACCATAAGTTGTCTCTCATATAGTGACTTATATTGAGTTCTATCTGAAATCTTCTGGCTCATAAAAGCTATGGGGCGCCCTTCTTGCATAAGAACAACTCCAATTCCCTTTCCTGAAGCATCAGCCTCTAACAGAAACGGTTTGGAGAAACATGGAGCAGCAAAGGATGGGGACAAAAACCATTGCCTTCTTGAGTTGTTGAAAGGCAGATTCAGCCTTGGGGCTCCATTGGAAACAATCCTTGTTGAGTAGTTGAGTCAACGGCTACACAATGCTACCATAACCCTTCCTAAATCTTCGATACTAACCTTCCAACCCAAGAAAACCCCTTAAACCTTTGAGATCTTTAGGGGCTGGCCACTCAACCATCTTAGAGATGATCCTCGGATGAGTTCTAAATGTAGTCTTGGGGATATCTTCCACTTTCATATGGATTTGGTGGTAACCCGATTTTAAATCAAGCTTGGAAAACACCATAGGTCATAGCACCTACAAACTCATCCAATAACTCATCCATCACAGGTATAGGGAGTTTCTTTGGAACGGTTATCTTATTGAAAGCCCTATAATCCACACAGAATTTCCAGCCACCATCCTTCTTTTAAACTAAAATTACCAAACTAGAGAAAGGACTAGTGATAGGGAAAATTATGTCAGCTTGAAGAATCTCATCCACTATCTTTTCAATTTCAATTTTCTGATAATGTGGATACCTGTAGAGCCTGATGTTGGGAATGTAAACACCTTCCTTCAGCACAATGGCATGATCCTGGACACGGTGAGGAGGGAGACTAACTGGGGGCTGGAATAAGTCATCAAACTTCTGTAAGTGATCAAGAGTTGTGGCTGAAATCGGGGGGTCTTTCTTCTGAGAATCCGTTGTGAAAACCGGGGTGATTAAGAAGCTTTCCTCATCATTTTTCAAGGCATTGAGGGTTATTTTGCTGCTGGCTTCGCTTCTATCCAGTCTGGGTCACCCTTAAGACTCAACCTCTTCCCATGAACCACCCAACTAAGAGATAACTCATTGTAATCACCTTCAAATTTGCCTAAGCTAGCCAGTCATCCAGGATATGGAATCACTTCAGATCTGTGCAGGTATATAACAAAACAATTCTGGACAATTTTGTGGCCTTGCACATGAATAACAACGCTTTTACAACCCCCTACACCTTGCTCAATGTAACCATTGCCTAATTTCACTCTAAGCTGCCTGAGTTTCAGCAAGGGCATCTTCAAAGAGCTCCGGGATCCACCAATATTACTATTTCCATACCCAAGATTTCACCCTTCACCTTGAGAGTTTGATGTGTAGTTAGGCTTCAATAACTGTAGGAAGACAAGTGTAACGCAATGGTTTTTAGGCTGAGATTATGTAGCTCTTCCACCACAGATTCTCTTCCAATTCCATATCATCATCTGCATTCTCCTCCAATAATAGAATCTGTTGGTGGCATAATTGACACACGTGGGCTGGATTCCACTTGTCGCTGCATCTAAAACAAAGCCCCTTGTGTTTGTGAGTTGCATTGATGGGGAGGAGAGGTGTTTGAGGGATTTTTAAAACTCTCCAAAACCCTCCAAACTTCTCATTTTCAAGTTCCCCCAATGTGGGGGATTTTAAAACTCACAAACAAGGAGATGTTATCTCCTCCAAGCTCCTCCCTTCCCTCCCCCTATCTTTTCCTCCAAGACCTTCCCCTCCCCTCCCCTCCTAACTCCCAAACAAAGCCTAAATGAATTACCACTAGGCTCACTTCCATCGTATAATCAATTTCAGTGTTCGCTCTCCACTAACGGCATTTACTCACCAACTCATCCTTTGCCTCGCTCTTTCTCCTTCCCTATTCTGCTATAAAGGAAGGGAAATGGGGTTATTTTCCCCTTCTGCCCACTCTCCTCTCTAACCAAACTTACTTGTCTCCTTGCTAAGGGATGTACTGATAGGACAGGCTGTTTTGGTAGAGTATATGAGAGGAGGAAAGTGAGGAATCAAATGACAGCTGGCTGTAAACTAGTCTAGGAAGAGTTAGACTTGTCATAATTCAGTTTTAGTAGTTACATAATAGAGAGAATTGTTCTCTGTGGGTAGAGAGGGAATTAAGGATTCCCTTCGTGATGTTCTTGGGATTGTGGGTTCTTCCCCAGTTCCCCTCCCTAACTCAATAATATCACAGTAAACATTTATTAGAACAGAGTTCTAACATTGGTATAAGAGTCTGGTAGTTAAACTCAAAATCATGTGTAGTTGAGACCACAACCTAGTGGTAGACTTTTGTATGCCTCAATGAGTTAAGGGAGATGAGTTCGACTCTCAATCCCACCCCTTATCCCCTACTATCTTAGATAAAAAATAAATAAAAAAATAAACAAAACAACTGAAAATCGTCTCTTGCAAAGTGTTGTCTCGATGATCCACAAAAGCTTGCTGCATCTTGCTGTTAGTATCCTTATCACTAAAATTTAGTGAATCAAATGTCAACAGTTAGACTGATGTTTCTGCATTTCGCTGTACATCTTTATGTTAGCTTAATTGGAAAGGTGTTCTATTATATAACTTCTTTTAGAAACCATTTATTTGTTTTAATACCAGTTACTGGCTATACCAGTCCTTACATCTCTATTTGAATTTTGAACTGCAGGCTGATATAAGGTCCAGAGACTACGTTCGGAAGCTTGAAATGAGTGCCAAAACGAAGTAGTTTCCGACATGGAACTTTACTAACATCATTAACAAAGCTTTTTTCATCGCAGTAAACCTCCAACCTGGTATTTAGCAATTTCAGCGTTGGACAAGATAGTTATTGACAATTAAAAATATTCAAATTGATTTCTGACAATGTCAAAAGTTGGCTATTGTAAGGTCCCTAGATTGAAAAAGTGACATTGACAATTTTGTTTTCAGACAAATTAGTTTTTTGATAATTTTGTTGTTTGAAAAATTGATTCATGATTTTATTTATTTATTTTTGAGTAAATTCCAAACTTGATCCCTGACAAATTTTCACTTGGTCAAGTTGGTCCTTTGTACGTTTTATATGGACATTGTTTATTATCTTATACTTTATGGCCATTTTGCTTTGTATACCTGGGCCAAAGTTTTACTATCCATTTTTGGTTTATGTCATGTAAAGCTCTATTTATATTATGATGCACATATCAAACATGGGTTGTATTAAGTTCAGACACCCTATATTATGTATATATTTCAAATATGGTCAAAATATATATAGGCCTTACATGTTATGTTATTGTTGTCCATATTTGTGATTCCTTTACCTTTCCTTTCTATTGTGATATATACTCATGCGAATTTCTAAAAGTTATGACTCTTGAGTTTTCTATGTTGTACCTCTCTGTTTTAAATGATAAAAAGAATTCTTATATTCTAATCATACGTTCTGATTATGGAGGAGAATTTGAAAATCACACTTTTGAAAAGTTTTGTGAAAATCTTAGCATTGCTCATGAATTCTCATCTCCTAGAACTCCACAACAAAATGGAGTTACTGAGAGAAAGAATTGCAACCTCCAAAAGATGACTAGGACAATGCTCTTTGAAAGTGGTCTTTCAACATATTTTTGGGCTGAGACTGGAAACACCTCATGCTATATTCAAAATAGAATATTTCTTATATTAATTCTCAAGAAAAAACTTGACCAAGAAAAAAATCATTACTAGCATCCATTACATAAACCCTTCATGTTTTGGCCCATAAGTTATCAAGCTTTTGGCGAATTATGTTATATCCCACCCTCTTGCCTAGCTGCTTGACTATTAGGGTTGTTAAACACCCATTGGGTTTCTTCTCCACAACAATATTAGGGATAGCCTTGCATTCATTTTTTTCCGTCTTTCTATGATCCCACTTAACTTGATTGAGCTCAAGCTCTGCCATCATGATCTGCTCATCTTCTGATGACTCCTCCTCAATGCTTTCATCATTGTCCTGTCTTGCTATGAGGTTAGGGTCTCTACTCATGACTCCATTCTTCACCATTTTCGCATAACAAGGTATTAGTTTTCCTATAGGAATTCTAGTCACGCTCTCATCTATCATCAACTCTTCCTCTCTTGGAGGGTTAGAGTAAGTTCTCACGGAAAGAATATCAAACTTCCTAACTTTCTTTTTGCTATGATGAAGGAGGTCACACTCCTCCGTTGTGACATCTATCGATCTCCTGCTCCTCGACAATTCCTTCGTTGTGACAATTTCTTATAGGCAGCGTCAAATATGATGGAGGAGGAATATATGTCTCTTTCTTTGGATTTTTTTTTTGTTTACAATGAGCTTTTAGTGGAGCTAGGGAAAATGAGAAATGGATGAGCATATAGGAATAGAACTCTTGATCCTAGAACAACAAATCTCTTAGTCACTTGGACTAAGAGAGGTGCCATTTGAACTAAAGCTCATTGGCCTCTTTCTTGGGATTTTTTTTTTGTGCACGACCGGGGTATCCACTGTCGACCACAGTGACTAATCACTCGTTGGCTTGTAGGCACCTCGAAGGGTGGGACAACTGACCCAGAGTTTTAAAGTTTTTCCATACCCAAGGCGAGGATCAAACCCTCGACACTTGGTTAAGGGAGGATGAGCCCCTACCGCTCAACCACACTCTCCGGATTTCTTTCTTGAGATTTATTCACCCTTATGGTGAGGTGTTCACCGGTTGATTGGGTTGGTTGCCCAAAGAGACTGAAGAAAATTTGAAGAGCCCATTTATTGAACAAGAATTGATAAAAAGAAGAAAAAATCCATTAAAAAAAAACAAACACCCGCACCAAAAATATAAAACAATTACACAATGAGGTCAAGACCCACAAAAAAAAAAAAAGGTAGAAGAGGTCCATATGCCTGGTTTACAAACTTGAAGAGTCCTAATTCGGAGGGTGTGATTGAGTGGTAAGGGCTCATTCTCCTTTAATCAAGTGTTGGCGGTTCGATCTTCGCCTTGGGTGTGGAAAAACTTTAAAAATTTTGGCCAGTTGTCCCACCTTTCGAGTTGTCTATACGAGAGATTAGTAACTATGGCCTCACAGTGCATACCCTGAAAAAAAAAAAAAAAGACTTGACGAGTCCGTGCTTACGCAAACGTAGGCTCAGGAGTCAGGGTCTCAGCCAGGAAATGACGAAGTTATGCTTATATTGTGTTTCATGCACGATACTGATTCTTAAATCTCTAGCTGAAGGAGAGAATGAATCAGATCAGATTTCAGCTCGATTCCGTTCCCCATTTACATAGATCACAACTGAGTGCGAGCAAAATCATATCTATGATCGAATCGTTCCCATTGTAATAATTTCTTAAATGTCCGCATCGCAATCCCTTGGAGGCCCTTCCCGGTGCGGCCGAATCCTCGGCCCATCACTCGACAAGATCATCAAGAACGCCGCGTGGCGTAAGCACTCGCACCTCGTCTCCGCCTGCAAATCCACCCTCGACAAGCTCGAATCCTTATCTGTGTCCGTATCGGAGTCGGAATCGACCTCAGGCGACACCCAATCCCAATCCCAATCCCCTCTTTCAGGCCTCTCTTCCTCAGATGCAGAACATGTCCTTCAACCTATCTTCCTCGCGCTTGACTCAGCCTACGCCAAGGTTGTCGAGCCTGCTCTTGATTGCACCTTCAAATTGTTCTCTCTCGGCCTTATCCGCGGCGAGATTGATCGCCCTGATAGTTCCAATTCTTCTTCACAATCCTCCGGCGTTGTCTTCAACATTATTGATGCAATCTGCAGGTCCGGTGGGCTCGGCGAAGAGGCGATTGAGCTTGGCGTGCTCAAAGTCTTGCTTTCAGCTGTACGATCTCCTTGCATTTTGATCCGGGCAGATTGTCTGATTCAAATCGTGAGAACTTGTTATAACGTGTACCTTGGCGGTGTCAACGGCACCAATCAGATCTGCGCTAAGTCAGTTCTTGCCCAGATCATGACCATTGTGTTCGCTAGGGTCGAGGAAGATTGCATGGATGTCACCGTTAAAAAAGTATCTGTTAGTGAACTGTTGGAATTTACGGATAAGAATTTGAACGAGGGGAACTCAATACATTCTTGCCAAATTTTCATCAACGAGGTAATGGAGGCAAGTGAGGGTGTTCCTCTCAAGATATCTTCCACATCATCTCCGCCGGGAGTGCGGGATGAGTCTGAACCATCGTCCAAACCGGTGGATGAAACAGGGAACGACAATCTCGATAATGATGCAGCAGCATCTGGGGAAAGTAAAATAAGGGAAGATGGTTTTCTTCTTTTCAAAAATTTGTGCAAGTTGTCCATGAAATTCTCATCTCAACAGCACCCTGACGATCGCATTCTCTTGAGAGGGAAGATTTTGTCATTGGAGCTCCTTAAGGTAGTCATGGACAATGCCGACTCACTATGGCGCGCGAATGAGAGGCAAGTGGTATCCAACCATTTAATGTAGTTATTTATCTGTATGCTTTGCATAATTCACACATTATGAACTTCAATTCTATTTAGGGATCTTTAGATCGATCAATCAGGACTTTAACTTTTGTAGAGATTTGATGACAAGCACTTGTGCTGTTTTCTTGAGTTTTAGCTTTCAATTCTTATAACATGTTTTCTTGTACATCCTTTGGAATGTCTAGGGTCATTCACATTGTTCATATTTCCTTTCTGAACAAAAAATATGAGAAACATTTTGCTGTATGTTCATAAATCAAAACCCTTACATTTTAAGGCCAAAACTTTTCATTTGTAACAATCTTGAAGTGATTTGGTAAAATTGAGGATGATAATTTTTTTTCTGAAAAATGTTGTTTGGGTAGTCCTATGGTGTGTTTGTTTGGTTGGAGTGAAGTGCTTATATCAATAAGAAATCTCTTTGCCTTTAACTTGTCATAAGATTGGCTTATGTTTAAGACTTCTGTTTAGTCTTCTACTAGTGTCTACTTCGAGGGACTTGCTTTTTATCCGCTGGGTTTGGTATTTTTCTTGATACCCATATTTTCTTTTACATGGCACAGGTTTCTCAATGCCATCAAGCAGTATCTTTGCTTGTCATTATTAAAGAACAGTGCTCTCTCAGCAATGGCCATTTTCCAGCTTCAGTGTTCAATTTTCATGAACTTGTTATTGAAATTCAGATCAGGGCTAAAAAAAGAAATTGGCATGTTTTTTCCTATGCTTATCCTCCGGGTTCTAGAGAATGTTCTTCAGCCCAGCTTTCTGCAGAAAATGACTGTACTCAACTTATTGGACAAAATATCTCAAGATCCTCAGATTATTATTGACATTTTTGTCAACTATGATTGTGATGTGGATGCTTCAAACATATTTGAAAGGTATCATGCTTATATAATATTTTGTTATTGTTATACCTTGATAGGATCAAATACTATATTGTGCTAAAGCTAGGTCGTTGCCCTGAAGCAACGCGCCGTATAGCTCGAGTACGGTGTCAAGTGAGCAAGAGCCGTTGCATCGGTGCCCGGATGTAGTGCAAAATAAGCAAGGGTTCCCACGTTTTCGTGAACGGACGAGGGTAAATAAGCTAGTTCACAAAAGAAGGTTACGCTTTGGGACATGGAATATAGGCACTCTCACAGGAAAATCTATGGAAGTGGTTGATACCATGGTAAGGAGGAATATCAACATCATGTGCCTACAAGAAACAAAGTGGACGGGAGGGAAAGCGAAGGAATTAGATACTTCAGGTTTCAAGCTTTGGTACACAGGATGGACGAGGAATAGAAATGGGGTGGGGATTGTTTTGGACAAGAACTGGAGGAAGGATGTGGTAGACGTCAAAAGAGTAGGAGATCAGATTATAGCTCTAAAGTTGGTTGTTGAGGGGGAGACGTTTAGCGTGATTAGTGCATATGCACCACAAGTAGGTTCAGATGGTCACGAAAAGGAAAAGTTTTGGGAAGATTTAGAAGGTTTAATTCAAGGAATACCTTTGGGAGAGAGGATTTTCTTAGGAGGAGATTTAAATGGACATGTAGGAAAAGAGGCGAGTGAGTATGAAGGAGTACATGGGGGTCATGGTTTTGGAGAAATGAACACAGAGGGTAAAACTATATTGGACTTTTCTTTGACTTTCGAATTTCTTATAGCAAACACGTGCTTTAAGAAACGAGATGGACATCTCATAACATTCAAGAGTGGAGTAACGAGCTCTCAAATTGATTTCTTCTTATTGAGGAAATCAGACCGAAAATTTTGTATTAATTGCAAAGTTATCCCGGGAGAGAGCTTGACCACTCAACACATGGTGGTTGTTATGGATGTTAGAGTCAATAGAAAAGCGGACAAAAGAGAAAACGGGCGAACCCAAGGATTAGATGGTGGCAAATGAAAGGCGTGAAACAGAGGGATTTCCAATGAATGGTAGAAGAAAGAGCAAAGTGGAATGGTCAAGGAAGTGCAGAGGAAATGTGGAGGGATATAGCGGAAGTAGTAAAAACAGTAGCTAAAGAAACTTTGGGAGAAGCAAAAGGTATCAGAGCAAGAGATAAAGAGTCTTGGTGGTGGGATACAAGCGTACAAGAAAAGGTGAAGGTGAAAAGGGAATACCTCAAAGAGTGGTTTCTATATCGGAATGCAGAGAATTGGGAAAAATATAAGGTGGCTAAGAAGGAAACAAAAAAGACAGTAAGTGAGGCAAGGACAAGAGCTTTTGAGGGGGCTTTACTGATGTTTGGGCACAAAAGAAGGGGAAAAAAGTATTTACAAGATAGTAAAGAGTCAGGATAGAAGAACGAGAGATTCGGATCAGGTTAAGTGTATTAAGGATGATGATGGTCAAGTTTTGGTCAAGGAAGAGAACATTAAGGAATGATGGAGGAGTTATTTCTACTCTTTTTTCAATGAGAGACATGAAAACCTCGCGTGTTCGGATCGACTAAGTGTGGATGAGTTGGATCAAAACTTTACCTTTTACCGAAGAATTAGAAAATTTGAAGTGAGAGATGCCCTTAAGCGGATTAAAAATGGGCGGGCAGCGGGGCCAGATAACATACCTACCGATGTTTGGAAATGCCTAGGAGGTAAAGGAGTGAGCTGGCTGACTAGGTTTTTTAATGAGATTCTAAGGACTAAGAAGATGCCCAATGAATGGAGAAAGAGCACATTAGTTCCCATATACAAGAATAAGGGAGATATACAAAACTGTGGGAACTATAGAGGGATTAAGCTCATAAGCCATACTATGAAGCTATGGGAAAGGGTGTTAGAAAGAAGGTTGAGAAAGGAGACCCAGGTGTCAGAGAATCAATTTGGTTTTATGCCTATGGAAGCTATTTACTTGGTAAGTAGAATGATGGAAAGATATCGAAACAAACAAAGAGACTTACATATGGTTTTCATTGACCTGGAGAAAGCGTATGATAGGGTTCCAAGGGAGGTTTTATGGAAGGTCTTTGAAAAGAAAGGTGTAAGGGTAGCCTATATTCGAGGAATTAAGGACATGTATGATGGTGCTACGATTAGCGTGAGGACTCAAGGTGGGCTAACAAGAGAGTTCCCTATTGGTGTAGGACTACACCAAGGGTCATCTTTGAGCCCTTACCTTTTCACCCTAGTCTTGGAGGTGCTTACAGAACATATTCAAGAACCAGTGTCGTGGTGCATGCTTTTTTTCTGACGATATAGTCCTCATAGGTGAATCAAGGGAAGAAATTAACGGGAAATTGGAGAAGTGGAGACAAGCTTTGGAAGTACATGGTCTGCGCATAAGTCGCAATAAGATAGAATACATGTATTGTAAATTCAACAAGCAGAGAGAATACTCAGATACAGAAGTGAAGATAAGGGAAAGTGTCATACCTCAGGTTAAGAGCTTTAAATACCTTGGTTGCATCGTTCAGGATAACGGAGAGATAGACGAAGATGTCAACCGTAGGATCCAAGCTGGTTGGATGAAATGGAGAAGTGCCTCGGGCTTTATATGCAATAAAAAAGTACTTTTAAAGTTTAAAGGAAAATTTTATCGCACGACTATCAGACCCGCTATGTTATATGGGACAGAGTGTTGGGCAGTTAAGGGCCAACACGAACATAAAGTTAGCGTAGCGGAGATGAGGATGCTCCGGTGGATGAGCGGTCACATGAGAAAAGACAAGATAAGGAATGAAAGCATAAGAGAGAGACTTGGAGTAGTCTCTGTAATTGATAAGATGGTGGAATCTCGCCTTAGATGGTATGGCCATGTGCAAAGAAGATAAGAAGAACATCCAGTAAAGAAAGTGGACCAGATGAGAGATACCACGATAACTAGGGGTAGAGGAAGACAAAAAAAGACTATAAAAGGAGTTATCGAGGAAGATATGAGAGTTAATGGCCTAAACCCAACTACTATTCATGATAGAGCGCAATGACGTCGTTTGATCCATGTAGCCGACCCCACATAGTGGGATAAGGCTTGTTGTTGTTGTTATACCTTGATAGTGGTCTCTTACTCTCTTTCCATGAACAGACATCAAAAACACTTTGCTATTATGTTGTTTGGGTTTCTCTGGGGTTAGCCTTTGTTAGTGATAGTTGGAAAAGTTTTCCTTTTTCCAGGATTAGAAAGACAAGGAATTAGGTAAACTAACATTTGAGTTAAATGGAGAAGAAGGAGATGGTTGGAAGCCATAGCATTGGTCTTGGTTTTAAATCAGTTTCCTTGCGTGGTTTGTTAAGATATTTGCTCAAGTTGTATTTAGAGCCCTGTCTCATTCTGACAATTAAATCCTACTCAGTGCCTGCTTATGAACCTAGAAGACTTTTATTTATATTCATTCGATTTCTGCATCTTCTTTAAGTATTTAAGCTCTTATAATTCCATCAGATATTTGCAGGATTGTCAATGGCCTTCTGAAAACTGCTTTGGGGCCACCTACAGGCGCAACATCAGCTTTGTCTCCAGCACAGGATATTACTTTCCGGCATGAATCTGTGAAATGCTTGGTCAGCATCATTAAATCTATGGGGGCCTGGATGGACCAGCAAATTAGTATAGGAGATTTATATCTACCTAAGATCTCTGAGAGCATTAGCACACAAGAAAATCCTGTAATACTAAATGGAGAAGAAGGAAATGCTTCTGACCATGAGCTACATCCTGATGTAAATTCTGAATTTTCAGATGCGGCTGCACTAGAGCAGCGTCGGGCGTTTAAAATTGAACTTCAGGTTGGCTCAGAGGGAAACAAATTGTCATGATAAAATATATCTTTATAATTGCATTGCATTGGGTGCTGACTGCTTGATTTAATGTACAGACAAGCTTGAATTTGTTTGTAAAATTATTTTTACCACCCCTGACCCTGCTCTCATGCTTCATTTTACTTAAAATTTCCATCTTCTGTGCTCTGATAATTTTATTGTTTAATGCAGAAAGGTATATCACTTTTTAATAGAAAACCTTCCAAGGGTATTGAATTTTTGATAAGCAACAAAAAAATTGGTAATTCTCCAGAAGAAGTGGCTCTTTTTCTGAAGAATACTGCTGGTCTTGATGAGACCAGGATCGGTGAATATCTGGGGGAAAGGGAGGAGTTTCCTCTAAAAGTAATGCATGCTTATGTTGATTCCTTTAACTTCAAAGGGATGGATTTTGGTGAAGCTATACGGTTTTTTCTTCGAGGCTTCAGGTTGCCTGGTGAGGCACAGAAAATCGATCGCATAATGGAGAAGTTTGCAGAGCGCTATTGTAAATGCAACCCTAGTTCTTTCAGCAGTGCAGATACTGCCTACGTTCTTGCTTACTCTGTGATAATGCTTAATACGGATGCTCATAATAATATGGTGAAAGATAAGGTTTGACCTTGCTGAATCTTTTATTTTATGTCAAACATTGTGACATTTCTTGTGTCCACTTTGGGTGTGGTTACATTTCTATTATGCTTAATCGAATTTTGTGCTGTGGTTTAAACCTTCTCCAAATTATTTTGCCGATGAAATATGGAATACAATAATTTTTATCATGGAATATTTTCCTATGAAGGCAATGTGATTTTTAGATATATATTCTGAATAGAACATTGAAAATATCAACTGCTGCATACCATTTTTTTCCTCTTTGTACATAGATCGGTGACAATTATGGTGAATTACAGTGTTTTTGTTGAGGAACTCATGGAAAGTGATGAACAATCATGTTTATTATCATTTTGTAAATGACCGACTAAATTTGATTATTTCTTATTTACTACAAAATTGACATTGTAAAAATCCGATACCTATTTTATGATTCTACAAAGCTGAAAATGGATTGACTTAGACCTTGTGCTGTATATTATGTATTGTTGGCCTTCCAGATGACAAAGGCTGATTTTATCCGAAACAACCGGGGAATAGACGATGGAAAGGATTTATCAGAAGAATATCTGGGGCCCCTTTATGACCAAATTGTTAAAAATGAAATTAAGATGAATGCTGATTCTTCTGCACCTCAGAGTAAACAGGCTAATACCTTTTTGCTGGGACTTGACGGTATACTCAATCTTGTAAACTGGAAGCAAAATGAAGAAAAGGCAGTGGGTGCAAATGGGCTTCTCATTCAGCAAATTCAGGAACAATTCAAATCAAATTCAGGAAAATCAGAGTAAGCTAAGAGATTGGTTAAAGTTTGGACTTTGGGTTCTCTCTCTCTCTCTTTTTGGCAGTGTAAATCTAGTCCTGCCAGACTCTATCTATTTAGAATGTGTGCTGTTGTTTCTTTGATTTATATGGATTTTCGGTGTGGCAATGCTACCTTGGTATCTATCAGTGAGAACTTATTTTTATAAAACTTCTTTAAGTTTATGTACTGGATTTACATTATAAATACTTTCATTATGTGTGTTATTCTTTTCTTTAAGCTATCTGCTGGACTATTTATGGAATAAGCGGTGTGATATGCATCCCACACATTTCTGTTGTTAGACAGTAAAACTTTTTATGTTATTTGCAGATCAGCTTATCGTGTTGTCACAGATGTGGCTATCTTGAGGTTTATGGTAGAAGTCTGTTGGGGGCCTATGCTGGCTGCGTTCAGTGTAACACTTGACCAGAGTGATGACAGGCTAGCCACTTCTCATTGCATACAGGGATTTCGACATGCTGTGCATGTTACTGCTGTGATGGGTATGCAGACTCAAAGGGACGCTTTTGTTACATCTGTTGCCAAATTTACTTATCTGCACTGTGCTGCAGATATGAAACAGAAAAATGTTGATGCTGTTAAGGTAAATGCTTCTTAATTTGGCTGTCGTTGACACTAAGTTTGATTAACTAAACAAATTCCAAAGTACAGCTGATTAAAGAATGAATCAAATTGTCTATATTTGTATTCTCCTTCCACATTTACAATGACAATCTCTATTTGCACATCATATATTAGCATCATTCTATCCATAATGTGCCTCTTTCTACCACTCTGAATAATCTTATTTAATGCAAATAGAATGTGACCAATACTTCTTTTTTGCATTTACCATGTCAATGACCCATTTACTTTGATGCATATGCCATGGTGATATCTTTTGCATCTTAATTATCTACAGGCAATAATATCAATAGCCATTGAAGATGGGGATTTTCTGCATGAAGCATGGGAACACATATTAACAATCCTCTCCCGTATTGAGCATTTGCAACTGTTAGGCGAGGGTGCTCAAAGTGATGCAACCTTCTTCACTTCATCTAACTTTGAAACAGAGGAAAAAGGCCCAAAGACATTAGGTTTCTCTTCTTTTAAGAAAGGAACTCTCCAGAATCCAGCCATGGTGGCTGTTGTTCGCGGTAGTTCATATGACAGCACAAGTGTTGGGGTCAATGCTTCAGCACTTGTAACACCAGAACAGATTAATAATTTCATTTCAAATTTGAATCTACTGGACCAGATTGGCAACTTCGAATTGAACCATGTGTTTGCTCATAGTCAACGGTTGAATGGGGAATCAATAGTAGCTTTTGTGAAAGCACTTTGCAAAGTTTCCATCTCAGAGTTGCAATCTCTAACAGACCCCCGTGTTTTTGGCCTTACTAAAATAGTAGAAGTCGCGTAAGTTTCTTTTATATAATTGTGGAAATTGCTATTGTTTCTTTCTCCTCATATATATAGACATACTTATTCAATTATTCAATATTAAGTCCTCTTAAAATTTTTCCTGATGTGAGATGGAGCTTGATAAGTATATTTTTTGTATGCCAATTCAACTTAGTTTAAAAGTCATGACTAGAACATGGTTACAATTGCAGGCACTATAATATGAACCGCATCAGATTAGTATGGTCTCGCATATGGAATGTTCTATCAGATTTCTTTGTGTCAGTTGGATTGTCCGACAACTTATCTGTTGCAATATTTGCAATGGACTCACTACGACAACTTGCAATGAAATTTTTGGAACGGGAGGAGCTGGCTAATTATAACTTCCAGAATGAATTTCTTAGACCATTTGTCATTGTTGTGAAGAAAAGCAACTCTGCAGAAATTAGAGAATTAATAGTTCGTTGTATTTCACAGATGGTCCTTAGCCGTGTCAGTAACGTGAAATCTGGATGGAAAAGTGTTTTTATGGTATGTTAGCTTTTTCTTTTCTTTCCTTTCCTTTTTTTCTTTCTTTTTCTTTTTCCCATTTCCATTTGGTTTCAAATTAATTGGTAGTGCCTTATAGTTTACTTTTGAGATAGATAGCTCATGAGATGGTGTCAGAGTCTCTATAACCATTTGATAGACTATTGGATCTTATTTGAATGGTCAAGATTAGAACATAGAATCATGTGATTTTAAATCTTGACCATTCAATTAAAATCCAATGATCTAAGTTTGTTCCTCTCACTCTCATCCCTCTCACTTGATATGTCCCCTATATATATATATATATATATATATATATATATATAATTTGAACACAAGGTATGGTAACCATGTGCATTGTCCATGGCTTCAAACCTAGTAAGAGTCTCTTCCATTATAATGACTCTTGCATGAGGAGGTTTTTTAGATATAAAGTCATTTGTCTGCCTTTACCAATCAACTTCAAGTTTTAGGGGGGATACAAAAGTTTGTTTCCCAGAAAATTGTTAATATAATGAATTGATTAAGTTACCCTTTTATTCCATGTATCCCTTCCCTCCTGAAGAAAACTAAAACAAAAGGAAACATTTGATGCAATGCTTTTTATTTTCAGGTTTTTACAGCTGCTGCAGCTGATGAGCAGAAGAATATCGTGTTGTTAGCTTTTGAGACAATGGAGAAAATAGTGCGTGAATTTTTCCCTTATATTACTGAGACAGAAACCACGACTTTCACTGATTGTGTTCGATGCCTTTTGACATTTACAAATAGCCGATTCAATAGTGATATTAGCCTCAATGCAATTGCATTTCTTCGTTTCTGTGCCGTCAGACTTGCTGACGGAGGACTTGTGTGCAACAAGACGAGCAGTGTTGAAATCTCATCTGTGCTAGCAGTAGAAGCAAATGGGGTTTCAGATGTACAAGGTTTAATTGATAAAGATGATCATGTATCCTTTTGGAATCCTTTGCTGTCAGGTAATATGCTTTTGAAAGGCTATGTCCTAGGATATTTAATACATTAGCCACGCAACCATGCCTGATGGACTATAAAGCAAATATATTTAGTTCCTAGTCAGTGTCATAAAAAGCAAACATGATAGTGATTTAACCACAATTTGTTCTCAAGTGAGAAAACCAAATATTTCTGCATTAGGATAAGCAAGGGCATTTTCCCCCCCAAGTATTGTCCTTTTTCTCCCTGTTTTGAATTTAATATTTTTATTGCAGGGTTGTCAAAACTAACATCTGATCCAAGATCAGCTATCAGAAAGAGTTCTCTGGAGGTGCTTTTTAACATTCTAAAGGATCATGGTCATTTATTCACACGGACATTTTGGGATAGCATTTTCTGTTCTGTTATTTTCCCTATATATAGCTGCGGTTCAGGAAAGAGAGATATAAATCTACAAGAGGGCAAAAGTCCAGCTTCTCCAGTGTCCGTCCGTCCAGAAGGAAGCACATGGGACTCTGAGACTTCTTCAATAGCTGCAGAGTGTTTAATAGATTTATTTGTCACCTTTTTTGACATGGTGAGATCTCAGTTGCCAGGTGTGGTTTCAGTACTTACAGGGTTCATTAGAAGTCCTGTCCAGGGTCCAGCTAGTACTGGAGTTGCTGGATTAGTGTGTCTCACAGGTGAGCTAGGTAACAGACTTTCAGAAGAAGAATGGAATGAGATTTTCATATCTTTGAAAGATGCTGCTACGTCAGCAGAGCCCGGATTCATGAAGGTCTTGAGAACCATGGATAGTGTTGGGATACCCAATATTTCAGAGTCCTGTGCTGATATGGAGTGGTCTTCTGATCAAGAATTATCAAATGACGAGTTTGATGATGACGATCTGCAAACAGCCACATATGTTGTGTCAAGAATGAAGAATCATATTGCTATGCAGCTACTTATTTTACAGGTTTACTTCTTGCTCTTTCTATACTAAGGGTATGCTTGGTTGGGGAGTAAAATCAGGGCTAAACTTTTCATAGATGAGATTCATGTGTAGTTTTACACATTGAGTTCATCCATGAAAATTTACCCCATTTTTACACAATAACCAAACATACTCTATCCATGAAAGCATGATAACAGAACATCTATAATGTAAGCACCAGGTTTCCTACAATTGGATTTAATTGCCTCCAAGATTAGGTCCTTTTCTTTTCTTATTTTTCGCTTTGTTTTCCTTTTCTCTCTTCTTTTGGGCCTTTGTTATGAAGTCTGCTGGTCACTTTCATCTATTTCTCACATGAACTAAGTTGTTCTTCCTTTTTCATTGCTACCCTATTCATATCCTCTCTTGATCTTTCTCATCCTCTCTTTTTCAATTATCATCGTTGTGATTGTGTATCAATTAGTATTTTATATTTGGTCAACAGTATAATAATTTCCCTTCATCTATTCATACATTTATCAGCTTCTGTTCCTTTTTGTAATTCTGTTATCTTGTTGGGGCCCTGGATTCTATGACCAATTTTTTTGTGGGTAGCTTTAATGGTTTTGGTCCAAATGCAGCTAAATTTTTGTGGCAATATGCAATCTATGCTACATTCTTTTGCTTTTGCTTGGAATTTAATTCTACATATTTAACGAGATTTCTTAGGATCATCAGCTGATTTTGGGTGATTGGCTTCTGATTAGTTGAGCGAATGATCTATTTAATGCATATTTTGTTTCAAATATTCAAAGGGATGAGTAGTTTTGCTTCACCATGTTTTCCTTTGTTGTTTATTGTTTTTATACTCTGTCTTGGTAGTCTTCGTCTTCCTTTATCATAAACGCAAAAAGAAACTTCTAATCCATCTATCAGTTTAGGTGGAAGAATTTGGTCTTTTTATTCTTGTGTTTTTACTTGTGCAAGTATTTCTTTCCACTACGTTCCAACTATTTCTTAGGTTCAGAATATTATGTCAATATTTCTCACACTAAAGTTTTTCTGGCAGAAAATTTAGTTACCTTTTAGGTTTTACCTCTGAATATGAGTTTATCATTTTATGTTCTGATCACAGGTTGCAACCGATCTGTATAAAATGCACCACCAGTCATTGTCAACAGCCAATGTAAAAGTCCTTATTGCATTATATTCATCTATCTCTTTGCATGCTCGCCGGCTGAACAGCGACTCCATCCTGCTGAAGAAGTTGCAGAAAGCTTGCTCCATCCTGGAACTATCTGGCCCACCAATGGTTCATTTTGAAAACGAGTCGTTCCAGAGTCACCTCAACTTTCTTAAAAATTTGCTAGTCCATGATCATTTTGTTCGTGATGAGATAGATATAGAGCCCGAGTTTGTTGCAGTATGTGAAACTATATTGGACATATACCTAAACTGCACTGGTTCTGCATCTGCTCATCACAAATCCGGTACCGCCCAGCCAGTGCCCCATCGAAAACTTCCTCTGAGCTCAGCGAAAAAGGAGGAAATAGCCGCTCGGACATCTCTTGTCATCTCTGCGTTGCAAGGGTTGGGTGATCTGGAAAAGGATTTGTTTCAGAGATATATTCCCCGGTTTTTTCACTTATTGGTAGATCTAGTGAGGAGTGAACACATCTCTGGAGAAGTTCAACTTGCCTTGAGTAATATTTTCCGTTCATCTTTAGGTCCAATTATAATGGAATGAGTTTTTTAGTTGTGGCATACCTTATATTAGAGACTTGAGTGAATATATCAGTCAGCATTTTCTCATTAGCTGAATTTACGAGCTGCATAGCCATAGCCATATATTAGAGACTTGGTCTTTTTGTGATTTTATGTGCCATAATGTAAATGAGAAATTTATTTGCAGATGACCAATTTTCAATGCCTAACTTACTCGATTGTACTTATGAACTTGAGTCTATGAATAATGACAATTCATAGAATTCACTTTTTACTGATATAACATTCATGAAATGTGGGATGGACGAATTTCTTCGTTTATCTTAGCTTTAATTAATTTGTAGATTTTATAATTAAATCAAAATTTCAATTGACTTCTATAGCTTAAAAATTTTTCAAGTGTTTCTTTATACTTAATTTTTGTTTTCAATCAAGTCATTTATTATTAAAAAGAAATAAGGCTTAACACACTATTTTTTATGATTTTGTATGATATTACATTCGTACAATGTTAACTGTCTTTTTAGGAATATAGTTTTGTTTACAGTCAATTGAGAATTTTCAGCAAAATATTAATTATTAACTTTTATATTTGCCCTTACATAGATTCTCTCACACTCATAATCATTATTGCACCAATAAAACAAAAGAATAATTAACCACATATGTTTGCCGAAGTCATAGGACTTTCAAGAATTTTGTTGTCTTTGAAGGCTTTGAGGTCATGTTTTCCTTTGTACTTTGTGTTTTTATCTTATGATGCTTCTGGTTCATCTTCTGAAGTTTATGCTGCTCTTATTTGTTGAATTTCATCATCCAATATTGTTGTAGAAGGTTCACGAGCTGATAATTCATCTTCATTATCATTTGAGATGTTTAGATTCTCAAATTCATATTTTAAAGACTTTAGAGTTCAGCATCATCAGATCTTTGGTTTGCTCCTTAAACTTTAGATGAATTTATTCCTCAACACATAAAATTCTTTTGTTATATACCCTGTAAGCTTTTGAAACAGAGGAATATTCAAGGAATACTCCATCATCTTACTTAGGATCAAACTTAGCTAGCTTGTCCTTGGTGTTAAGTATAAAACATTGACAACCAAACACATGGAAATAAGAAATGTTGGGTTTTCTACCCTTCCATATCTCATAAGGTGTGAGTTTCAGAATATGTCTTGTAACAACTCCATTTTAAATATAACGAGTTATGTTCGCAACTTCAGTCAAAAATGATTTTGATAAATCACTTTCTAATATCATGGTTCTGGTCATTTCTTGTAGACTTCTATTTTTTCTTCCTACTACCCCATTTTGTTGGGGGATGAAAGTAGTGTTTTGCACGATAAGGGAGGGTTGAATCGTTCTTCTTGACCTATTAAAATCATTTCTAAAACATAAAAATTATTTTTTCATGTTTTAAGAAACTTGTTGATACTTAACAAAGCAGCGTATTTATTTCAGAAGCTAATATTTTAAGTTCAGAGTCAAGAAGGGATCTTTAGAGGCTAAGTTCTTCTTAGCTTAAAGTTTAAGAGTCTAGAAGCTTTTGAGGATGCTTCTGAGTACTTAAATTGCTTTTGAATTAATTGTTAATTTATATAACAGTTATTTATATATAATTCAAAGAGATTGAGTTAAGAAAATATTACTCCTTGAATTTTATACTGGTTCGACCAATCTGATACCTACATCTAGTTCTCAAACCAACTAGTTTGAGTTTCACTAACTTTAATCAAAGTTACAACACTTGGATTGATATTTTCTTCAATCCAAAACCTTACTCGCCCTCAACCTAGAGTAAAACTTCTTTCAATCTCCTTCAGAGGTTGGACTTCCTTGCTCACCTGCTTTAGAGGCAAGACTTCTTCCCTCATTTCACTTGAGAATGACTTTTACCAGTTCCTTCAAAAGCTGGACTTTCTCACTTTCTTTTTTAACCTGAGAAAGGTTTTTCTCTCTTTGTAACAATGGGTTCAAAGTCTAGAGACTCACAATTCACTAAAATTGAGAGCTTAGATGCAACTAAGCTTCGTTCACAATTTATAGTCATAAAGACACTTACTAGAGCAAGGTTATGACACTTTTAGAACAATACAGGGGTTTATCTTTCTAGAGAAAGATTTATAAACTAAATGTGATTTACAATAAATTGACTTGCGTGTTTGAAGCTTTTCTCAATTTAGTTGTATATACACTGACACTGTGGTTATCTTTTCTCAATTTGGTTATCCTCAAATTCAATCTTGCTTCTTCATATAGCCTCCTGGAATGAGTATTTTTTAATGTAGTTGTTTGAACTTTGAACTAATTCATTCCCATTGATGCCTTGTGCAGTGGAATGAGTTTTGAAAAGATAAATGACCCACTAAGCTTGTCTTCGAGGCATGCTTTCTTATTAACCCACAAAGTTTTTTAGTTTGTATTCTTTCAAGTGACTTGTCTTCAAACCGTGCATCTTGTCTCAACCTGTTGCTAGATTTGAGTCATTAGTAATTCAATCATAATATAAGAGCACACTAAGACTTTCTTTTGTTCTTTTCTATGCTTCGTGTGAAACAAAAGTGCAGAGCACTTTGATTAAATTATATTATCAAGTATTAATTAACGGCATAGAATAAAGGAAATATCTTAGAAATGATTATTTAAGTGTATTCGTGCATATAACTTTAATACTTGACACTTAAGAATAAATTATGAGTTCATTTTTAAGCTTCTGAAGTTATAAAACAAGTTTTAGATGATTATGAATAAATTCTACTATGTTTAGTGATTAAGATTCAACTTCTGAATAGGTGTAACTAGCTAACAATGCTTCTAAAGTAGTTAAACATGCTTCTCATGTTATGTTCCTGCTTATGAATTATGTAACTAAGTTAATTATGATTCTTATATGCTTCTAAGGTCTAAGACTTAATTGATTACCAAATTAAAGTGCTTCTAAATTCTAGAACCTAATTGTTTAAGCTTGTGAATGCTCAATTATTAATCTATCATGCTTCTGAAGGTGATATATTGCACAAGAGAAATATAAATACTTTCAATAAAAATCTTTATCACTAGAAATGATTTTTATCAATCGAAATACTACAAAATGGTTCTGGAGCTAACAGAGGAGTTCTAGGACATGAGAAGTTGTAAGAAATTCCAGCATTTTCACAAAACTTTTCAAAAGATGAATTTACAAACTCTCTACCATAATCTGATATAATGGATGATATTGTAAGTCTTTTTTTCATCCTTAGAAGCTAGGAAGATAACCCATGTGAATCTAGAGTAATCACCCACAATGACAAAAATATATCTTTTTCCACCCAAGTTGTTCGTTTTAGAATGACCAAAAAGATCCATATGTAAAAGTTCTAGTGGCCTTGAAGTTGAGACATCATTAATAGTATGAAATGAAGCTTTAATTTGTTTTTCTTTTTCATAAAACTCACAAATTGAGACTTTATCAAACTTAATTTTTGGAAGATCTTTTTTAACACCCCTAAAACTCTAGTTTCTAAATATAACATATTTAAATAATTTATAATTTAACTTATTAATTTATTTGATGATTTAATAGTTTTGGAGTTCTTAACTATTTTTTTTTTGAGTTCTTTGTTAACCGTGATATGTTTTTCGTCAATTAGATGTCATTTTTGTTGGACGTGCTACGCATCTTCGATGCATCCTGTAACACTCCGATCTTTATTAAGTCCTAATTAAAGGAAATTAAGGGTAATGGACTTTAATTGGAACTTAATTGGATTTGAGTGAACATGTTTCCCCAGGTTTAAAAGTATCTATGCTATGTGTTTTTATGAGTATTTATATGTGCTTTGATGTTACATTAAGTCATAATGGGTGTATGGATGTTATTATATGAGTTGAGACACTTTAGAAGTGTTTTGGGGCATTTTTCACGCCCAGTAATCGATTACAACTCCTTGGTAATCGATTACAGCAGGTCAAGTTTCAGAATTGGGCTTTTTCGAAGGCTTGTAATAGATTACAAGTTCGATGTAATCGATTACCCAGCGCGCAGAATGAGTTTTCGGATGTATTAAGTGACGGGTGGGCCCCACGATAACTCTTAAACCCTAATGGCTCAGTATATAAAAAGGTAAACCCTATTTTTCCAGCTCATTTGGTCAGAAACACTCTCTCTCACCATCCCAGAGCCTCCATAGCTTTCTCTCTCAAGAACTCTCATAGCCATAGCCATTCCACATCAAGAAACACCCACAAATACTCACCCAATCCCAAAAATAATTATATATTCTTGATCCTCTCATCAAGCCGGACGTTTCTACCGGTTGTTTTTCTTCGGAAAGGGTCATCGTTGGAGTCGGACCGTTCGTGAAACTAGGATTCCGTCTAAAACAAGGATTTGTCTTCAAGAGGTAGGGGTTAGGCATTCTAAACGTTATGTAATTGCATGATTGTTGATAAATTAATGGAGCTTTGAATGTTGTACGTTGTTTTTCCCATTAGGGTTCATGAAAGGGTTGATTTATGAAATTGGCTTTGAGAAAGAAAGGGGTTTTATGAATTGAGAAGCGTTTTAAAAGTATTTTTATGTTTGTTAATGGTATGGCTATGTTTTCTATCGATTGGGACGATGTTGGGTTCATATTTTGGCCATTGGCTATTGAAAATCGTGTTTTTGAAACCCCAAGGTCGTGTGTCACGACGTCGTAATCGATTACACGGGTTCGTAATCGATTACGATGTCTGAATTTCCAATCGCGAGAAAACGCTGCTCTCTGTTAATCGATTACCATCCCGTGTAATCGATTACAACAGTGCTGTTAGTGCGAAAATGAACTGTTTTGACCCTTTATGTACCCTAATGCGTTCTACAACTAGTATGGATGTTATGTATGAGTTAATTATGATTTGTATGCAAGTTTAAATGCTGCTTGGATGATGATGTGTTGTTATGTTACGTTTACATGAGATAAATGATGATAATATATGTCTATGTGAATTATGTGATGTATGTGTATGTTGTGTTGTGAACTAAGATGTCACTAGGTGGCGCATGTATATTGTTAAGACGTCACGGGGTGGTGCATAAACATTGTTTGAGACGTCACCGGGTGGCGCGTAGATAAGAAAGACGTCACTGGGTGGCGCAAGAATACATAGTAGCCTTCGGCTTGTGATTGAGAGGCTATAGGAGGGGGTTGGCATCCTCGGCGCTACAGGTCCTTCACTTGCAGTTGGTGAATATCCCCCTTTTCTCCATTTCATTAGGATGAGCTCATGCTTAGGGGTCGGTGCAGCAGAGGTTTACAGGAGGGTGGATATGCCATAAGAGATAATAAAGAGATAAAAGTTATGAAAGTGTATTACAGTAAAGTTTAAGTAAACGTAGTATGATGTATGATTAAGTTTCCCTACATGACTAGTTGGCACGTAGAGCACACACACAAATGATATAATTATGTATGATGTATATATGATGTAAAATGAACAAGAGGCACCTAGGTAAGTCGTTCCGGGAAAGATGGTTTTAGAACTTATAACTGAAATTGAATTCATTCATGCTACACCTATTTAATTAATAAACCCGGAGCGGCTCCCCTACTGAGTTACTTCCCAGTACTCACCCCACGTTTTCCCCCCATTTTAGATGATGAGATTCAGCAGGATACAGGAGCAGATGAGGAGCCCGCACAACTTTAGTTTCATGGAGTTCTTTTCGTTTCTAGATTTATCAGTTTCTATTATTACATTACGGATTACGTTTTCTTTTGGATGTTAGCATTTATTTGTATTTACTCTGAGTCCGGACCTATGTTAGCCGGCAAATACTTATGTTGATGGATTGTATTAGTGGAGTCTTGTGAGTCTCGGTTTTGGGGTTCATGAGATTACACATATTATTATTATTTCCTGTTGTATGTTCTGGGAGACTATGATTTGTCATTTTATTATATTGAGGTTTATTCAGGATTATTTGCTTCCGCATCTATATACGTTGTATTATCTCGCAAGGCCCTTATTTTCTATATCGCAAACGACTTACGAAAATTTCTCCCACGTATTTTCCGCGTATATATATTTTAAATATAAAGATAAGACATGATAACAGGAGATAACCCTTATGAAATGGCCTAAAATGACTTAAGCATTAAGGGCTATCTAGTAAGGTGTTACACATCCCCCCAAATGTCAATGGTGGACTAACTATCGAGTATATATGTAGACCAACCAGGCCAGCCAAACTCGTGAGTCGCACACCCTCCCCCTACACAACTCAAACATCTATGTCATGTAGCATTCACTTTTTATTTGTTAACAAAATCTTTACCTAATATTCTTTCAATTTTCATACAAATTACTTTACAGCTTTGACTGCGGTTTGTTTGTCATGAAGTGGATGGAACTATGGAGGGAGCCCTATAGTGCGTTTTGATCCTTGGGATGATGTATGTTTTTCCTCCTACCCCTTACTCCTTATCATCTGTTGTTATACTAAAAACCCATCTAATGGAGCTAAATCAACCCGTCCAGGGATAGTTTTTCAACTAAGTTCTTAAAAAAAATTTATAATTTGATACTTGTTTCGTATATTTGTTTCTTTTTTTTTTTCTAAACAGGCTGTGTGTGCAAGAATGAGGAAGGAATTGCTCCTCAGTTTCCTCACAGATCAAAACATATCAAAATTCATGGTTTTGCGTGGCGCAAAAAAAGTCATGGATAATGCCTCAAAGGCGGCGGCCACTTACCAACGGAAGCGGGAAAGAAAGCCAAGCAGACAATGTAGTAGCCCGTACAGAGACGTCTTAACAGCTAAACTTGAGGAGGGTGGTAGGAAGACCAGACAGAAGGGAAAATTGAAGTCGGGCAATTGATTTTTTTTTTTTGAGTGAATATCCTATTTAGTCCCTCATGATTAATTTCGAGGACAATTTAGTCCTTCATTATTTGAAAGTGACAAAATAGTCCTTCAAGATTAATTTTATAGGACATTTTAAGTGGCAATTTAGTTCCTGTGTTAAATTTATGTTAACTGAGTTACAAACATGATGTAACTTAGGTGATATGTCATACAATGTATCATACACATCACTACAACTCAATTAAAAGAAGCTTAATGGAGGGACTAAATTCTCATTTAATGTGTCCTATAAAATTAATCTTAATGGACTATTTTGTCACTTTCAAATCTTAAGGGACTAAATTGTCCTCAAAGTTACTTTTGAGGAACTAAATAGAATATTTACTCTTTTTTTTCTTAATAAACTTGTTAATATTAATGTCTAACTTAAGTGAGATTGATACTTGTTTTCCTACAACTTTTGTGACCTCTGCTATTGTTGTACGCTCGTGCTTTTGTTTTTTTTTTTGTGTGTGTGCAGGCGTACGTAATCCTGGTGTTTTGCGCATGTTTCTTAGAATAGGACCTGCTTAGGGTTGTAATCATGCATTAAGTAGTTTTTTTGGGTTATTTTTATCATAATTCTGTCTCTATCCATCTTTTCTCTTACAAAACCACATGTTTGTCAACCCTCTAAGATGAGTCACTTCATCTCTATCCATCTCTTCTCTTACAAAAACCACAAACCAAAACAACTCGAAAAAAAATGGTGCAAATACTTAAAAAAAAAAAACTCATGACCCCCATGCAAGCATGCATGCATTAATAACAAAACAAGAAAGAAACCATTAATACCCACATGTCTACCGGTACAAAGAAAAAGAAAGAGGGAGAATGGCTTCGTATAACACATTCCATAAATAAAGTAAAATAAAAAAAAATTAGAGGGGGAGTTGATGACCAACCTCTCCATCTTGGGTGGTCATTGTTGCTCACTGCTCTCAAGTATACAAGCTAGAAACCACATCCATGGTTATGTTTTTGCTTGCAAATATGCGAAGAAGACGAAGCTGAAAATGGATGGAACATGGGAGCTCTCCACTGGGGGATCCTTTTGGCTTCTCACATACGCTAACCTTGATGTGACAGTGTGGAACTGTAGCAGTTTCTAGAAAGATTAATTAAGGGTGCATCTGTGTGTTTAGTTTTCTCTCTTTTGTACTTATGCCAGAAAAAGAAAAAAATTTATTTAAAATGCCTTATCAAAGAAGTGGATGATTGGTGGCAGGGGATAAGAGTGTGTACAAATTTTTGTTACTTGTTATACATGTAGTATCACTTATTAGCTCGTTCTTTTTGTTGATAAGCTCGCTCTTTTTATTGTCTTATCAACTATGACTCATACTAGTCATATTGATAAGTATCTGCCAAAGCATCTCCCGAAGTAGCTTAGCTTGACGTATATCAAGAATACACATCCATCACATATCCATCGTACAAAAGACTGACGTGGCACGGAAATCGATGTGCACGTACTATTTATGCGAAAATCATTTTTGCATGTTTGGTGTGTGCATTTTTATATTTTTGTGTGTGAAATTGTGTGTGTTTAGTGTGTGCATTTGTGCATTTTTGTGTGTGTGAATTTGTGTATGTTTGGTGAGTGCATTTCTGTATGTTTTGTATATGTCACTAATATGTTTGATGTGTGCATTTATGTATATTTGTTGTGTGCAATATGATATGTTTGGTGTGTGCAATTGAGTCATTCAAGTAAAATATTTAAAATTATTGTCTTTCATTCTAGGTGAATGATTGGTTGGATCCCCTTAACTTGATTCCAACATAGACTCCATCAAATTATATAACTATGTAATAATAAAATTGAACTAAAATATAAAAAGATATTTTACTTTTGCATATATAATCCTTTTATTTTATTTTTACAAATATAGTCTAATAATCTTCATCTTTCTCTCATTCCTAATTGTGAATTCTCATTCTTCTCTGTCATACTCACTTGATTCTATTACTTGATATAATAAAAAAAAAAATACATTTACATAGATTTGGTCTATATAATCGAGCATGAGTCTCTGTCCTTCACTACTAGAAACATGCGGATTATCGACAGATTATCGACGGACAATTTACACAACGTTATCGGCGGATGTATCGACGGATATCGAAGGGCTGGTAATTTTTTATTATAAAAAATTATTATCGACGGATTATTTTGAAATCATCCATCGATAATTGTCTCCCGCGCAAAACAAATATTTTTTTTTGGTTGGATTTGTTTTATCGACGGATGAAGGTGAAAAGATCCATCGATAAAATCCTAAACCCTAATTCCTAACCCTAACTAGTAATTATCGACGGATAATTGTTATTTCATCCATCGATAATCGAAACGCACCGTTTCACTTAATCGGGCGCTTATTATCGAGGGATATTATCGACGGATGGATTAAAATCATCCGTCGATAATCCGCGAATATGAGGAGACAGCGTCTCCTCTTTCCTCATTTCGCGAACTGCTCTCTCTCTCTCTCTTCTCCGCTCTCTCTCTCTCCGCCGCGAAAATGGCCATTTCCGCCGCCGTCCGCTGTCCATTCGACCACCGGGAAGTGCCAACAGGTTAGTCTCTCTATACTCTACATTTTAATCGGTTCACAATTTTTGTTTGAGGTCTCTAATGAGAACTCATTGTTTGTAGCTCTTTGTCCGCCGCCCTCAGCCACTCACCGTCGCTCACGGACTGCCGGCCGCCGCCCACCACAACATCTCTCCTTGGTCTTTAATTAGGTATTTTTTCTTAAATTTTTTTTAGTATTTTTCGTATTTTTATATATTTTGTTGATTTTTTTTCCTTTTCTATTTAAAAATATTAATATATTTTTCTGTTTATAATTTTATAATATTCTAAAATTATTTTTTTTCATTTATAATTTTATAAAAAAAAAAGTTTTAAAAATTGTTTATAAAAAAAATTTTAAAACTGTTTTTTAAAAATTATATTAAAAAGTTTACAAAAAATATTTTTAAAAAAAGTTTTTAAATTCTGTAAATAAAAAAATAAAGTTTTTAAAAATGTGTTTTTGAAAAATAAGTTTTTGTAAAAACAGTTTTAAAATATTCATAGTTTGTAAACTTTCAAAAAAAAGATAGATTTAACAAACTTATATCTTATTTAACGTAAGTAATTTTTCAATAACAAATATATTATTTAAATGAGATATATGAAAGCACAATTGTTGATATATTTCGGCGATTGGATCTTACGATTTTTAGGAGCTTACATTTATATTTGGTATGTTTATTTATTAATTTTAATGATATGATTGTGTTGTTACTGTTGCAAAACATTAGGGTAGATGACTTAGTCTGAGACCGGTCCTTGAACTCCGGCATTACTGGTTGATTGATTTGTAAATTAAATGGGAAAGTTTGTTTAAAATTAAGAGGAGACTCTGTCAAAGTTTTGTGAAGTTAAAATTTGGAAAAATTAAATAACTGTTGTTAAGTTATCCAAAATTAAGGGAAACTATGTTGAAATTTTATTTGAGTTAAGATTTAACAAACTTGTAAAAATCATTAGTGTCGTATTAATGGTGAGATTAGATTAACTAAAAAACCATTATTAATTACTCCTAGTTAAACTTCTCATTTTAGGATTCTCCAATAATTCAAGGGCAATGTCATCAACAAATGAATGAAAAATAACTTGTTAGTGGCAGTTGGGATGTTGTCTATCAAGTCTGAGGCAAACCAGAGTCAAATACTTTAATGAATGAAAAATAACTTGTATTATTGTGATTAAATATGACAGATGACAGAGGTAGAGGCAGAGGCAAATGAGATCGAGGGCGTAGAAAGGCAGACGATGATGATGGTGACGATGATAGGATGAATTTTGTATGATTTTTTTATATGTTTTGTTTTGAATGTTCAGACATTATGTTTTTACTTTTATATAGTGTTTGGATTTTATCTAATTTGTAAATATTGTTGTACAGATATATGATTTTTCATTATGGTTTTGTTTATGGATATTATTTTTTATTTTGTTATAAATATTGATTTATTTTAATTATTATTGATTTGATTTCATTATGGATTAATATTTTTACAAATTAGAAAAAATTAATTTTAGGTATTTTTTAAAAAAAAAAAAATTTCTTATTATCGACGGACACGTCCCTCGATAATAAATAATTTTGTTTTTTTGAAAAAATAATTTATCGACGGCATTCGTCGATAATTATTTTTTAATTTTTATATTTTTTAAAAAGCTTTTATCGTGGGATGTATCGGCAGATATATCCCACTTCATATTGGGCGATATCCGTCGATACATCCCTCGATAAGTTCGACGGATATCGACGGATATATCCTTCGATAATGTATCGAAGGATTTTTCAAAGATATCCGTCGATAGAAGTTTTCCGACCATCAACACATCGTGGGCGACTATCCGCCGATACATCCGTCGATACACTTCTTTATCAAAGGATATTAGGGTTATCCATCGATAAAATCCGCCGATAATACGCTAGTTTCTAGTAGTGCTTATAACCACCTTAATCTTTAAAACATTAAACCTCTATAATAAAACCTAACAAGCAAGGTCAATTCATATTGAGAGAAAAATAAAAATCAAGCAACGCTTTTTTTAATGCAATTTCATGATGTCCATATTGAGGCATGAAAAAATAATATAGTTGAATCTTTCCTATTTTTGATTGAGGATTCTTGATAAGATTTTTCTAAATTATTGAAAATTGAATTGATTTCTGTTTTTACTTTTTAGGTTAAGATTTATATTTAGAATTTTGAATATTTATCTTCAATTTGTGATGTGAGTGGTGGTTTTCGAGTTACTCTATTCCATTATCCCTTTGGAATCATTCTTGTTTGCATTACACCCAAATAGTTCTTAAGGAACCATCAACGTAGGAATGATTATCAATATTCAATAAAAGGAGAAGAGAGAATGCGTATACTATGTGGGTGATGGTTGGGTTTGTGGATGGTTGTGTGTGAGGTAGGATGTGTGGGTGTTGAAAGTTTTGCAATTGGTGGTGAGGTGTAAGTGAATGGTGTGAATATTGGAGTAACGTATGAGAATGTGAGAGTTAAAATTCACTAAAATATAGAAGGTGGAATGTGTTTACAAAAACAAAATAAAATGATTATATATGCAATATATATATATATATATATATATATATATATATATATATTCTAATGTTTTATTTCATTTAACTTTAAATTTATATGGGGATCTACGTTAAGCCAAACAAAAGGGACTCCATAGAATCTTACACCTTCATTCTAATTCATAAGTTTTTTAATGTAACCCACCATTTTTTTTATTTAATTTGATTATATTATATATTTTTCAATACATTCTCTCTTTGTAATATTAAATACTTCAAAATTAAAAGAAAAAAATAATTTGGGAGATTAATAATTAATTATTTCTTTAATTAAATAAAATTATAGTTTTACACACATCAAACATAAAAAAATGAACTTACCAAATATATACAATTGCACATACCAAAATATACAAAATATACACACCAAAACATATAAAAGTGCACACGTAAAAAAACTTCAGAAGTACATAGTGAATAGTATTTTTGCATTAAAAGTACACGATATCTACAGCCAACTTTATTGCTCCGGAAGTTCATTACTTGCTTCTTTAACTATTCTATACCGGTGAACTTCCAAATTAAACTTATGGTTAATTGGAACTAAATAGAAAATTGAGACAATCGACAACATATAAAATTGAGACAAGAACTCATCCCTTGGAGAGAGAAAGGACTTCATGAGGGCATGAATGGCGGACGCGTCCCTAGAAAATGGGACAATCCCGCTTTGATACTAACCAATGATATATTGACAAGTGTCCAATGACATATTTCTTTCCCAATCGATCAAGCATATATCTATTGTATGTAGTTTCCCTGTTTGAACATATGCCGAAAGGTCAGTGGAAAGACTATTAAAGGGATCCCAATTGGAGATGCTCGATCTAAGAGGAGCCCTAACCCTAAAAAGATACAAGTTATATTAATTAGATTTCCCAATCAAAATTAATATTAATTAAATTCAACTGTTTAGTGGTCATAGCAATTTAAGTTTTCAGAAATCTAAAAGGATGCATAGAGTTAATATTTTTTAAATAAAAGGAGAAGAGATAATAATAAACATTGAGTTGAAACTTTACAAGCCTAAACAAAATGAAACTTTATGTGACAATGCTTAAAAAATAATAAAACTCACTTGTTATTAGCTGGAAATAGAATCAAGATTTAGGAAGTATTTTCCAATTGCTTTTGAATCCATTCATCATAATCTTGTAGCATCTGTTGAAGCAGCAGTGGCACGAGCTTGTCTACCAAAGCTTGCATCATTCTGTACACAACAACCACAAATATATTAAAATTTATGAATCAATAAGTTACATGTTTATTAGAATTTCATGTTCCGTAAAGATAAGACTTAAAGGGGACTGTTATTTGTACATATAATAGTGTCATCCACCTATTTTCCATCCATTTAAAAGTTGACAACTTTTATGAAAATGTTGGCAAGTTGTCAACGTATTCATAAAAGTTGCCAACTTTTTAAATGGGTGAAAAATGGGTGCATGGATATTGTAATATGTACAAGTAGCATTTTCCATGGTATAATCATATACTACCAATAGGACAAAAATTGCAGCAATGAAAACTAGGGACACGATATTGTCTTTTCTGTCAAATATTGTCATTGAATTTATCAGTTTTGCATTGAGTTAGTTGCAACATTTAGAAATAAAATCACTATCATAAGCTAGTAGAGTTTCAGGACAATTGAAAAAATGAATTTTTTATTGAATTAAAAAAAGTACATATCAGGAAATAAGACATTCTCTGAGCACAAGGACACACCAAAGAAGAAACAAGGGAAAACAAATTACCTTCTTCGCAGAATTGCTTGGTTACTTTGCATGTCTCACAAACTAACCCTCCAAAAGAAAACGATTTAAGAAGTAAAAAGCTACAAAAAAAAAAAAAGTAGTGTACATGCCAGAGAATGTTTAAAGGAAGTAAAAACCATCAAATTCCCTTTAGATTTTAAAGTTCTTTTTCTTCTAAATATCCACCTTTATTCTCCATTCAATGTTCAAATTATTAGGTCAACCACCAACCACCAGAGAACACATGTTTGACAGTAAGGAATTCAAGTTGATGAATGGAGAAACAAGGGAATTGATGATGTATGTGAGATTGTCTCCTCGTTGGGGATTCAATGTTCAAATGAAATGACTGAGAATTTAACATATATCATTGGTGGACTCTTGTAACAACATTATAACTTATCGAGTGAATACCCTATTTAGTTGATTAATTTTGAGGACAATTCAGTCCCTTATGATTTCAAAGTTACAAAATAGTCCTCCAAGATTAATTTTATGACACTTTAAGTGACAATTTAGTCCTTATGTTAAGTTTATTTTAACTGAGTTACAAACATGACGTAACTTAGTTGATATGTCATACACATCATTGTAACTCAATTAACAAAAACTTAACGAGGGACTAAATTCTCATTTAATATGTCCTATAAAATTATTCTTGAGGGACTATTTTGTCACTTTCAAATCTAGAGGGACTAAATCGTCTTCAAAGTTACTCTTGAGGGACTACTTAGGATAGTTACTCTAACTTATCATTGTGGTCCAATCAATTCCCCAGTAATCAATTTGAATTCTCCACCATGAACAAATGCACTCTACAGTGTCGATTAACGCTCAATAAGTATGTTCAAACAATATCACTATTTAGTTTTGTAACTTCGAGGATTAGGATTCTATTTTGTTACACAGATGTTGTATTTCTTCGTCTAACCGGACCCTCTCATGTTATTCAACAGCAGGAGAGGATCTGAGTCCATAACACTACATTGTCTACATACCATCAGAGAGCATGACTATAAAATCGGGAGACCCAAGCTAAAAGGATTAAATTAAGATTATTTACTGAAACAACTCACAAATTTCCTGGACCTTCGACAGCTGATACGGGCATCATGGTAAATGGACGCGTGTAAACCTGAAAAACAGATTTTTGTACTTTTTTATATAAAAAAAAGATGGGGATGCAAAAAGTACCAAAAAATAGTTAATGTTGGCTCAAGAATGTTGACCTATTAACATATGCACAAGCAGCTGCAAATAGATCATTTCATGTTAAATTTTCACCTGATCTCTCATGTGTGATATCTCACCATTAATTTAAAAGATGGGACTCAAATATGGCGTATAACACAACAGAATTAATAGTGAGAGATCACACATAACAATATCATATAAAGATTTAATGTAAATGGATTCATTGACAAATGCAGCTATAGAAGTTGAATCAGTAAGGAGCAGGGAGGATATAATAGCACATGTAATATTTAAATCTTGTAAGAGGACAAGAACAACCTCAAGTGAGACATTCAACTTAACATCAACTTCTAAAAATGGTTCAGCATCACCACCACCCCATGTCATATGATTTATCATGATCGCTGCAAATCCATACCAATAACTTAGAAGCAATAACATAATTGGGTTCTTAAAATCAACTAGGGATCATAGTCACATAAAACAAGCAAATAAGCTCGAATTCCCAGAAAAATGTGAAAAACTAGCTATTGGAAGAACATCATTTAAGTATTTAACAGGTTCTTCAAAACATTTAGGGAATACAGATCAGTTTATTTGTTGAAGGTTCTTAATAACAAATAAACATTTTCCTGGTTCAATTTAACATAGGGGAGTGATCATAATATCCCAAAGTAACAATGTATGAGTATGATCTTTTACTCTGTGCACAGTTCATCTATATAATACCTGAAAAGCGGTTGTTTTGCTCTTGCACAACATCTGAACCCTCAAACTGTGAATAACACATTGAATTATCCAAATAAAATGGGATGAGTAACACAATGAAGAATTATTGAGAAGCACACTCACATAGAGTAAGTATCCACTGAAAAAATAATGAAATTAACATACATACTCAGTCTGAAAACTGCATATAAACCTATTTTAAGCAATTCAATTATCAGATTACACTTGCTTACCGAACTTCTGTTAATTCATGTATGAAAATTTACACATTGTAACTGTATCTGATCACAGCTTAGAAACCTTATTTTAAAAGATACATCAAGTACCACTTTATATTTCTCTGGTTTGGTATTGGTTTGGGGGCACACCTTACAAGAAACCATCTCAACTAAACAATCGTTTTTTGTTGAGGTAACCCGCAGATCCAGCAATGGGGAAGCTTCAAAGTTAAAAAATTTAAGTTTAGGCAGTACACACCTACAAACAAGAAATAATAATTTGATTTCCGATTCCAACTTCTGCAACAACACAGGCACAGTTAAGACATTTGCTAGGGTTCATAAAGGCATTCAAGAAAATAGGCATCTGTTGTCTAAAAAGCAAGATTTATACACCAATGTTTACATGACCAAGCAATTCATATGTGAAAATGAAATAGTAAGTTCAATCTATGTCAAGTGTGGTGCAATTGAATCTATATGATGAACTATTTTATCGTTGATGTATATCAGTATCAGCACCTAAATTGAAAACACAGCCCCACTTTCTTGGGTTCTCACGAAATTCAGCTGCTCATGTACTCATGTTCTGATAAATGAGAAATATACCAAATGTATAAATTTTTTTAAAAATTTTGGGTAGTTTCCAATAGCCAAGTTCAACAGAAGTTCCATTATAGAATATAAATGCCCTTCGAACAAAAGGAGGATCAATCTGAAAATTTGCATTCAAGACTTTCTGTTTCTCATAACCTTAAGAAAGTAACAATATTTGCACTATCCGAATCCGAAACCACAGAAAGAACAGCCTAAGGGGCCGTTTGGTTCGCGGATGACTTTTTTCCCGGGAATGTGCACATTCCTGGGAATTCTATTCCCGGGAATCACTTTCCCAGGAATGTGGGATTCCTCGGAATGCAATATTCCCGGGAATGTTGATGCAAAAAATCGAACCAAACGTGGAAATGTGAGTTTCCATGAAACATTCCCGGGAATCTTCAAACATTCCCCCAACCAAACGCACCCTACGACACTAAAAAGAATCAAAGGTTTGACAGACCTGTATGTATTAGCATCAAGGGATTGAAATGATTGCCATGCCTTTGTGTTCAACACAGCTTCAATTCCACTAGGGTGGCTTATAAATTCACTGATGTGGTATTTCTTACCTCCAAGAGCATCATCATAACCTGGCAGCTTGATTCTATCCCTTTTTGCAGCAAATAAATTTGCTCTCTTTTCATCTGAACCGGAGGAAGTCACCGCTGTTACCTTGATGCCCGACTTCTTCCTAAATTCTCATTTTTCGTTTTTACCAAATGTAACGATTATCAACAAAGTTCATCCAATTCATAAATTCTGAATGACAAACTTAAACAGGAAAAGGATAAAAATATACAAATAAATTACTCCTCTAAATTCTCTATAATCAAGTACAGATTATAGGTGCTGCAATATCAAAAAATATTTATGGGTTTGATTTTTTTTTTTTTTTGCATAAATTTGGCCATGTCGGTCAATTTCACATGAATTAAATTTGAAAGAAAAATATGACATGACAGCTTCTTATATCTCAATTAGATGATAATGTAAAATTACTTTAGCATAGAAATTAGACTCTATTTCTGTAATAATTTCTATCTGTAATAAAGTTAATACTACTACAAGGTTAACTTTGATGAGATATACACGACAATACAAGAAAAAAAACACAGAAATAGAGATTAAAAAATATAAAGTATTTGATCACATTTGAATTATCAATAATGTTAGACGTACAACAGAAATATTGTATTTAACGTGTGTTATCTATGTTACAGGATGTGTGCTATACGTATAGCACACATCCTGTAACATGTATAGCACACGTTAGATACAAATTGGACGTATTTCTGTTGTACGTCAAGCATTATTGTTTGAATTATTATATGAGACAATGAATTTTATTATAATTTTTATGTCCTTTTATCCCAACTTTTCAAAAATATACTACGTAAGTTTTCTCTCCTTGGACACAACCTGTTATGATACCAAGTTAAATAATAAATACAGTAATATATTAATACTTACAAGTGGCTGAATTGTGAGAAGCTAGAAGACGAATGTCTGAAAGAGTATTGTCCGAGTCCACACCATTTGTTAGTCAACAATATTGCTTTTGCTGCAAAAAGGAAATCACGATTGATTAATGGAGAGACGAATTTGCCGAAAACAGAGAAAGAAAAAATGAGCCCATAACTCAGAAGAAAGAGAGTATGGATGCGTTTGGTATAATTTTTTCGGAAAAATAAATACTGGAAATTATAAATTACAATTTTTTCAATTTTCATTTACGATTTTTCACGTAATTCTGAAAATAGAAAAACTGAAAATGAATAGGGAACACGATTTTCTGAAACAAAACGCGAATTAATTTAGAGAGGGGGCATATGATTGGAGAGAAGAGAGAGAATAGTATGTGATGGTTAGTATAATCACCCATTTGGAAAGGAACGAGGCTGAAAGAGAAGAAGAGCTTGCAGATGCGTGTTCTGTGATTTCGCTGGAATTTCGAAAATGCCACTGTCACTAACAATTCGTTTAAATCTTATTCTTATCTCATTCTCATCTTCAGACACGCGCACCAAATGCTTAGCCGGAAAAAAAAGAGGTTATAAAATGCAACGGTCTCACTCCCTAAGGCCTAGGCTAAAACACACATTAGTAGACAGTAATAATCAGATTCGCAAGCTGACTAGAAATTTATTACAATAATAATAATGATCTATTTCTAATAATTTCCAAAAAAGTTAGTTATTTTTTCGTCCCTCATGACTTGATGTATATCATGGATACGCTTCTATCGTATATCAATCTTATAAAAGATTGACGTGATACAGAACCTGATGCGCGTGTATTTTTCAATTTCACATGTTTAGTGTGTGCATTTTTCTATTTTTTTTTGTGTGCAACTGTGTGTTTGGTGTGTACATTTGTGCATTTTTTGTGTGTGCATTTGTGTATGTTTTGGTGAGTGCATTTCTGTATGTTTTGTATATGTTAGTAATATGTTTGATGTGTGCATTTATATATATTTGCTGTGTGCAATATGATATGTTTGGTGTGTGCATTTTCTGTATGTTTGATGTGTGCAATTGGATCATTCAAATGAAAAATATTAAATTAATGTCTTTCATACTAAATGAAGGATTGATTGGAGCCTGTTAGTTTGACTCCAACATAGACTCCAACAAATTATATAACTATATAATAATAAAATTGAATTAAAATATTAAAAGATATATTTTATTTTTACATGTATAACCCTTCTATTTTATTTTTACAACTATAGTCCAATAATTTTATCTTGGTCATCCATAAAATTATTGGACCAATCCAATCACAATCTGACTAAGAGCATCTTTGGGTTAGGGTTATGCTACCCAAACTTCCGTTCAAAATTACGGAAAGTAGTTATCTGTTATCCTTACACCCACATCCAATTCCCAAAGGAAAATGCTACTTGTATATACTCCCTATTCCCAAATATAAAACTTTACACACTCTCTCTTCTTTTTCTTCTTCTTCATCTCTCTTTCTCTCTCGCCCACCACTCTCCAAAGAAAAAACAATAAACAATAGTTATCCTTGGGACCTTGTGGGATATGCAGGATATGAAGTTAGACAAACTGATATATTCCACTTGCATCTTACTATCTTTGTTGTTAAGCTGTCATGTAAAAATAGCTTGTCATTTTCGTGGGTATTTACTAGATCATGTGTTTGACTATTGACTTGCATGTTGGTGATCAATATTACTTCTTCCTTACACAATCTCATTTGAGTGGCATATATAGTTGCTTGACTACTTTACCTTTTCTTGGGGTTTTACTCTGCATTTAGCCAAAGAGAATGGTTTTTCCTATATTCTCTTCGATATTATTAAGAAATTATGAATAAGTGAGTCGATTTACAGGAATGATATTTGAACGAATCCAACGAATCCAAGAGATGAATGAGGCGACGAGTACATTTCCTCTGGACTACTCTCTCATGGTTCCCAAGTACTTTTCCCTATATAGATATGCAACTATCTTATTAAAGGCACTCGTCGCCTCGTTCGTCCCCTGGATTCGTTCAAATATCATTTCTGGCCGATTTAGTGAAATGCAGAATTCGGAAAAATCTTTAGATCATTACTATTAACTTTCTCTCTCTATGTATATAAAGTCCACCATAAAATCATAATGTCGTAATATTGCTTATAACTCCATGCCTCTAATTAATTTAATAGTAAAAAGTCATATATAATTATCTTAACTTATTTTAAATATTAGTTTTGCTACTTAACTCATGATGTAAGTCCCTTAAAGAAATTATTAAAATATTGAACTCGGACTAATAAAAAAATTATATAAACAAATAAAATTGCAACAATATACAATTGAACATCTTTAATTTAAAGAAGCAATAAATTAAATAACTTGAAATAAATAATAAGCAATATAATTATAATGGAAATGAAAAATAAAAATGATAGTAATAAATAACTGAATAAATTTAATATAAATAAGCAATAAATAAAATTATATGAAGAAAATAAAGTGCAATATAAATATGAAAGAACACTAAAATAAAAATAAACTGGAGCAGAGCACCCGAATTGGACAGTAGAGGAGGAAGATATTATTTTAATTACTAAATGATAACATCAATAAATCGATAATGTTTAACGTAAGTACAACATAAATACGTCCAACTTATATCCAACGTGTGTTATCCATGTTACAGGATATATGATATACGTATAGCACATATACGTATAGCACACATCCTGTAACATGAATAGCACACGTTATATACAAGATGGACGTATTTATGTTATACGTCGAACATTATTCTCAATAAAGATAACCATAGTTTTATTTGCACAAAAAATAAATTCATTTCCTACCGTTGAATCTGCATAATAATTAATAAAGGAAATAGTGTACGCACATCTGTCTCTTTTCTTAGTGATGCACACACATAGCCAGTTAGCCACCACCTACACTTTCTTATTATCATTTAGAGTTTTCTCCCCTTTATATAGACATTCAAAGCCAACCATTATTAACCTCAATAATATTTATTGTACAATAGAAATATGTCTAACGAGCATCCAACGTGTGCTATACATAAGACGTAATGTGTGCTATATGTACGACAAGTATTATTATCGTATTATCCTTACTCATACATTTCATTTTATTTTTTCAACTATCCAACATTTATGGCCAACTGGAAAGTGGGGGGAAAGTGGAGGTGTATAAACCAATTGGAAAGTGGTGGAGGTGCAATTATGCATCGCTCTATCCAACTTTAATTTGTTTTCTACTTTTTTTGCTATTATGTTAATTTTTTGCGTAAAAACTGTACTAACAAATAATTTAATTGGAAACATGAGATTTTATTTTTTCTAGATATAAGTCTTCAAAAAAATTTTAAAATCATTTTTTTAATAATCTTAAAGAGTATTCTTAGAGTCTCTCAACAAAACTCTTATTATCAATTTTATAAAATCTTATTTCTAAATTATTATAATATATTTTAAGCTACTCTTACTATTTTGTTGTCTTATTTAAGACAAATAATATTTCCGTTCATCATTTGATCCATGTGTTAAAACAAAATCATTAAATAAGAAAAATAAAGATATTTAGCTCAAATAGGGAAACTAAAATTCTTATTAAAAAAATTATTTTATAAAAAAGGTTTACACATTTGAATAAAAAAAAGTTGAATTATGAATATATATATATATATATATATATATATACGAAAATAAATATATATTAATTTTTAGTTTAAATTTATTTTATACTAATATTTGATTATATAATTTTATACTTTTTGAATTTTTGCATAAGCCCATAAATATTTACGAAAACTTTAATGTTCATCAGAGATGGGTATGGGACTCATAATGGGAATGAATTCGGAGATGGAGGGAAAAAGTTTAAATGGTGAGTGGAAGACATATTTCTACTTTCATAAATGCTCATTAGGGTGAAATATTAAATCCGGCCATGAAAGATTTTGTCGATGGTGAAATCAAACATGAAACATTTAAACGTCAAACTAGAGCCCCCAAATGGTTTATTGTGTTTGACAAAAGACACCATCCGTCAACTTGTAACCACTTCTATTGACAGAAAAACTAACCTGACAGTAATGCCGACATTGTGGACAATGATAATATATCCAAATCCCTAAATCTCTCATTTTCCCCAAATTGAAACTCATAAACACTAATTTTCCTAAATCTCTCATTTCTCCGTATCCCTAAATCTCCTAACTGAAACCTAATTGATCTCAACCTCTCATCTTTAAGACTCTTCATTTTGGGGATTATGGAATTAGGGTTTGAATTTTGATTAGAATTCTAACCCCTAGTTTGTTTCTTTCATTTAAAATAATATACGTGAAATATACTCGGGGGTTTAATTTTTGAAAATAAAACGAGATAAAAGTAAGGGCTCTTCACATACATAAAGCGCTAAATAAAATAATGTACTCGTATATAATAAGAGAAACATGTCAAGCATATAATCGATAAATAATTAATCTCCCATAAAGTTAACAACATAAATAAATAACTAGATAGTTTATTATTTCAGTTTCGTTATTCTACAGACATGTCATGTTTTATATTTTCATAAGATGTTATTGGTTTTGTTTATTTTATGATTCTGAGTCCGGACTCATGTTAGCCGGCAACTATTTATTTACTTGTATATATCGTGGAGTCTCATGAGTCTCGATTTTGGGCTTATGAAATGACACCTAGTATCTATTCATGTTTGGTACCTTACGGAAGTTTATTTATGATTTATATGCTATGACGATGATTATTATTCAGTACGTGATTGCGTTATTTATATTAGCAATTATTGTATGTGCAAAGCCTCTATTTTTATATCGTAACGTTTTTCGAAAATTTACTCTACCTATTTTCCGTGTATGTTATTTTAAAAGAAAGAACAAACTATGAAATCAGGACGTGACCCTTGATAATTAGCCTAAGATGACTTAAGCATTAGGGCTAATTACATGGGGTTACAAACACTGTCAGCCTTCAACCAACCTGGACTAGCTACTGAACAATTAGTGGCTTGATAGTTAAGAGTTGAGGGATGGAACTCTGCACACCTCCCCATATTGTTAAATTGTGATGAGGTTGAACCATATCAAAGGTTAAAAAAATCTTTACACTCTTGTTATCACACTTAACATTTAATGTTGAAGATATTAATATTGAATAAATGACAGGTACTATGAACAAATGCATGGGTAGAAATCTCTACAACAGTTAAGGGGAGATCTTTGAGTTGGTGAATCTCATCTTCATGGATATGTAATTATATATGATGTAATAGAATTTGTCTAGCTCCTTAAGTGTTCCAGGCAGGATTCTAGATACTGTTATTGTATGTTAGGGTATTATGAACATAGTGTTGAATTTTAGTATTGTGATTGAAAATGGATAACAATGTTGTTGAGCCTCATGGAAGGGATATTTGGATTTATTTATATAAGTATCGTGTGCTATTTTAATTATTATTACATACATCTATGGTTATTCATGAGTCTAATGCTGACATGGTGCAGAGGGTGCCACGTGCTAGTCACGGTCCAGGTAGAGTCGTGACAAATAATAATTGGCATTTTTATGGAACTTTATGTACACTCAACTAGTGCAACTAAGTACTCATTCAAAGATATCTCAGCTGTTTACGAAAAAAAAAACTCTATTCTATGAAAGAGAAGAGACGATATAAAAAGTTTAGAGGAAAATTGGACACACCACAAAATGATACATGAATGATAACAAAATGACATAGGATATCTAATGATGGTACTTTTGTGCTCTTATAATTGTCCATGACCTACAAATCAAAGAACAGATTGTTACGCCATGTATAGGTCAATAACAAAAATGCTATTAGTACATAATATAGTACCATATACCTCTCATCCACCCTTGCAACTTTCATGAAAATTTTGGCAAGTTGCCAAATCATGAACAAGTGGCATAACTTGGACTTGGAGATAATTAAGCCTGTTATTTGTTTTGGCTATCAAATTGAAAAATAGCACTTAATTGTCGTTTCGATTTGGAAGTTTCATACAATTAAAAAGTGAGGTTCTATTATGAGGTGTATTGAACTATTGATTCCAAAGCCCAACAGTGGTTGTTGTATATATAAATGTTATATTTGAAAAGTTACAGACAAAAAAGTTGAAAAAGTTAAGAAGTTCTTTTCTGGGTAAATTTTTTTTAGTATAACAGTATTCGGAGTTTTGTGTCGATTAATTTGCTCGTCCCGGGTCGCGTACTTAGTATTGACAGGTGAGGCTCCCTGGAAGATATTTTCTCATCCAGAAGACTTTAACTCGAGACCTTGTTTAAGGGATAACGAGTCACTTACCACTAGTGCTAATTAAATTTCTTGGAAAAATATACTCTATATACTCTACCCTCAAACTAATGTAATATGTAATTTACCTACTAATACTTAACAAGGTGAAAGAAATGGATCTTAAAAATCCCTCTCACATAAACACCGTTAACAAACTTAACTGAGACATAAGAATCATAAAACAACCTAACACCAAATCCCCAAAACCCTATCAAATGTGTCTTTAAATTTTTCAGAAGCTTTAGATTCAAGGGTGTTTCAGCGTTCCTGCACACTATCTATCAGTGAGACTTTAATGAACTGATACACTGCCTAAATGTTTCCCATTCACTGATCAAGGGTTCCATTTGTGAAGGGTTTTTGATGCATTCCATTTGGTTGAAACTTATCACATTGATAAATGCTAGATCCTCCCTATTGTACTTCCAAAAAATCCTTCTAATTCAAAATTTCACTCACATGTATTAAATAATTCTTGAATTATGTGTAAACTGTGAATGTGAATTAGGAAGATTTTTATATGAATTGTTAGGAGGATATGTAACTCTGCCTATGCTTAGTTTTGTTGCAAAACTTAAGATAGCCGGTCCCAAGCCTGGAAAAAGAGGAGGGTTGTGTTAGGCCTTTGACAACCAACGTAAAACACCGTCGAATCCCATGACACAGATCAAATACGATATTATGCTAAAGCTAGGTCGTTTCCTGGAAGCAACGCGTCCTATAGCTCGATTACGGTGTCAAATGAGAAAGAGCCGTTGCGTCGGTGCCCGTATGTAGTGAAAAATAAGCAAGGTTTCCCACGTTTTCGTGAACGGACGAGGGTAAATAAGCTAGTTCACAAAAGAAGGTTATGCTTTGGGACATGGAATATATGCACTCTCACAAGAAAATCTATGGAAGTGGTAGATACCATGGTAAGGAGGAATATCAACATCATGTGCCTACAAGAAACAAAGTGGACAGGAGAGAAAGCGAAGGAATTAGATACTTCAGGTTTTAAGCTTTGGTACACAAGACAGACGAGAAATAGAAATGGGGTGGGGATTGTTGTGGACAAGAACGGGAAGAAGGATGTGGTAGATGTCAAAAGATTAGGAGATCGGATTATAGCTCTAAAGTTGGTTGTTGAGGGGCAGACGTTTAGCGTGATTAGTGCATATGCACAACAAGTAGGTTCAGATGGTCACGAAAAGGAAAAGTTTTGGGAAGATTTAGAAGATTTAATTCAATGAATACCTTTGGGAGAAAAGATTTTCTTAGGAGGAGATTTAAATGGATATGTGGGAAAAGATGCGAGTGGGTATGAAGGAGTACATGGGGGTCATGGTTTTGGAGAATTGATCACAGAGGGTAAAACTATCTTGGACTTTTCTTTGACTTTCGATTTTCTTATAGCAAACACTTGCTTTAAGAAACGAGATGAACATCTCATAACATTCAAGAGTGGAGTAACAAGCTCTCAAATTGATTTATTCTTATTAAGGAAATCAGACCGAAAATTTTGTATTAATTGCAAAGTTATTCCGGGAGAGAGCTTAACTACTCAACACGGGGTGGTTGTTATGGATGTTAGAGTCAATAGATAAGCAGGGCAAAAGAGCCAACAGATGAACCCAAGGATAAGATGGTGGCAAATGAAAGGCGAAAAACAAAGGGATTTTCAACGATAAGTAGAAGAAAGAGCAAAGTGGAATTGTCAAGGAAGTGCAAGGGAAATGTGGAGGGATATGACAGAAGTAGTAAGAACAGTAGTTAAAGAAACTTTGGGAGAATCAAAAGGTATCGGAGCAAGAGATGTGATGGAATACAAGCGTAGATAAAAAGGTGAAGGTGAAAAGGTAATGCTTCATTGAACTCTCACTGATATTGTGAACTCTGTGATTGGAGTTTGGAAATTTTAGTGTTGTTTTGTGACTTTTATATCTCCATGAACAGTTAATGGTGTTTCTCTGAGAGGGATTCTATGGAGATCCGTTCTTTAAGAGTAAATTGCACCAAAACTATATTTGAAAGTTATTGTCCCAAAAAGGATTGAACAAGTTAAAACTTCAGGTTCTCTTCTATCCTTTTGCTTAAAAAGAACTTTAGGTTCTAGGAAAAGCTGAAAAACAAAAGGCAAATGGATTTTAAGTTATCTTCATAATAAGCCAATGGATTTTTTAATCAATAAGTGTTACTACATTGTCCTGAAGCTAAATTTTAAGACAAAAAGGTAAAAAACATAAAAGTGTGAAGACATAAGGAGATTAAAATAGTCACCTGTAGAGCTGCTCCATGAGCACAAGTAATGCAATTTGATGATTTAAGACCAGTGAAGATAACTTGATAGATATGTTAGCACGTTCCCGTATTTTTCTTCCATGACCATAGGGTCCACCGATGCAGAAAGATAATCTTGAAGCACCCTATGAGAAGGCATAAATCAATTAAAAAATATTATTCAGGAAACTTTATTGAAAGCTATCATGTTTTAATAGCATGATGCTATTTTTTATTGAAAGCTATCATGTTTCAATAGCATGATGCTAATTAACTTCTCTTGTGAGAAACACAGCACAAATAATCCATATCAAAAGTTTCCTAAAGGTTATAAAGAAGGAACAGCAAAAGAGAATGGAAACTTGATGTTACTTTTCTCATAAGAGAAGTTAATTAGAAAGTAAATAGTATTCTTAGCACAATATCCATATCAAAAGTGCATTTAGGTACTAATAAGAAGTGAAAACTGGTGTGTAAACACATAAGTAGATGTATTATTTCAATCCCACAGAACACACTAGAAGATAACATCCAAAACCAGTGAAAATGACATTGCTATATTTAAGAACCCCACTGAAATACCAGAATAGAATAGAGAATAGAGATATAGAGAGATAGCAGTAGAGTAACACAGAGAGATAAGGAAGAAGGGAAAACTAGAAGAATAACAGAGAAGGGATATCAGTGTGATATTCCCAGCTCTGTGAGAATGTATTTCAGTATTGTATGTGAATGAAGTATGAAATGCACGAAACAAATAAAAGAAAGGATAAATCGGTATTCGAGAGGCCAAGACTCTCCACTAATTCTCACTCCACTCTTTTCTTGCTTACATGTTTTTCCCTTTTCTATTTATAATCCTCACTCCTTCTAACAAACTCCCCTAAAAACTCGGTCCCACCCTCCTCATTCAGTTAATTTCTTCCTTCTCTGATATGAAAATTGAAAAGAAGTAATATTCCTTTGCTGCCCTTCTCCACTTCCATTACAATACCCCCCACCCCCCCCCCCCCCCCCCCCCCCCTTCCCTTTCCCCCCCTCTCTTTTGAAAGGGGAAAGACCTTCTGCAACTTATCAGCCTTCTCCCAAGTGCTTTCAAACTCAGGTAAGTGCTACCATTTAACTAGGACTTCCAGCTTCCCGTATGCATTGGTCTTGCTGTCCAGAATCCTCTCAGGAGTCACAACCAACCATTGTTGTCAAGTTCGTAGTTCCTAGGTTGGAACGGACAAGGGAGGTAGGAACGTAAAGCGTAGGATCGTAGCACGAAACGGAAGTTACTATCTATTTTATAAAGAGTCATATTCAACAATATATATATACATACATAATAAAAATTATAGTTAAATAATAAATATATTTCATATATTCATTTCAAAAGGATCACTAATGTGAGATTGTATAGAAGATTAGAAGTCTTATAACAAAACAATGACCTCAATACTCAAAGCAAGTATTCTATCATAAATAGGTTAACCTTATATCAAAACAAATGTTCATTTTTTTCTAACACCTTGCCACTTAAAGCCTTATATCATAACAAAATAAAGGCTTGTCTAACACAAAAGTATAGTTAGCTCTATACATAATATCTATAATTAATTTTCTATAGCTTTATTTTGAGGATTGTTAATTTGTTGAGCAATCAACTTGTCAAGTCTCAAGGGTTTCTCAATTTCAATCTTTAGAATCATAGTATTGGGCATTTGGGCTGGACAAGAGAACGCCCATCACCATTCAGCAACAGGAAAAAAAAACTACAAAACAGGGGTGGGAGCGCTAAAAACGTCCCGCTCCTACCGTTCCTACGACCCGGAGCTACGAACCCACTCCGCTCCTACCAAAAAAACGATCCTGCCTTGCTTCTGGAGCGTTCAGTCACCGGAGGAACGCAAGAGCGTCCGCTCCTACGCTCTGGAGCACGCTCTTGACAACATGCTTGGGAGTCATAGGGAGCACTTGTTGAAGGTGCCCAATAATTATAAATATTATGTATAGAGCTAACTATACTTTTGTGTTAGACAAGCCTTTATTTTGTTATGATATAAGGCTTTAAGTGGCAAGGTGTTAGAGATAGAAAAAAATGAACCTTTGTTTTGATATAAGGTTAACTTATTTATGATAGAATACTTGCTTTGAGTATTGAGGTCTTTGTTTTGTTATAAGACTTCTAATCTTCTATACAATCTCACATTAGTGATCCTTTTGAAATGAATATATGAAATATATTTATTATTTAACTATAATTTTTATTATGTATGTAAATATATATTGTTGAATATGACTCTTTATAAAATAGATAGTAACTTCCGTTTCGTGCTACGATCCTACGCTTTATGGTCCTACCTCCCTTGTCCGTTCCAACCTAGGAACTACGAACTTGACAACAATGCTCCCAAGGTCCTTATTATAGATCAAAATGTCATCGAAGAACACCAATGTGAATTTCCGTAAGGCATTACGAGAAATTCGTAATGTCCTTCATGGGTCCTAAAAGTTGTCTTGAGGATATCACCTTCCTTCATCCAAATCAGGTGGTACCCCGATTTGAGGTCCAACTTAGAAAAGACACATAATTTTCTAGGTGATATGATCATGAAGGGGTCAATAATTTTCGTAAAAATAAAATAAAGAAGCCCAGACTGTTCTATGCATCAAGGATAAATTTTTGAGCCCAAGAACCATAAAAAATGATAAAAAGGATGAAGAATTATGGGTTGGGAAGAGGCTATACGAATTTGGCAAGTTTAGTACAAATTTTATTTCATTTTAAGTATTTTTAGTGTTTTATTTGTAATAAACATAGGTTGCCTGGGTTTAATTGCATGTCTCTTTGTTTTTAGACTTAGTTTTATTTTCTAGTGTTTATTTGTGTTAAGTAGTGCATAGAATAGGCTGAAACTCTTGGAATTTCTCTTATTAGTTTATTTGCAATTATAGAGTGGAGTTAGTGAGCTTTAAAACACACATCATTGCTAGGGAGGTTACAAATGTAGTAAATGTGTGAATTAAAGTCTCTTAGCTCAGCCTACTATGTAATTTCACCATATATGTTTGGTTCAGCAAGAAATAAAAATAACTAGAATTTGGCTTTTGCTTATTTTAAGAGAATGTTCTCTTGTTCTTGAGTGATTCAAGAAAACCAAGACTTATCAAAGGTTGTTCATCCTTTGTGGCGTCTAACCCAAGACTTATCACTCACCTTCTCAACTACTCTTGAGTGTGGCTTCTATATCCTTCTTATCTAACCCAAAAAAAACACAAAAACAAACACATCAAAAGTCAATATGTTGTGCAATTTCTCAATCTGAGATTGTAAGCCCTTTTTCTTTTTATTTGGTCCGCTACTACTCTAGCATTTGGTATCAGGGCAACAAGCTCTTGATATCATTTGATATCCAAAGAGCACAGAGATGGCAAAGAAGAAAAATTTTAGAGATGAATCGTATGTTGTCCTCATGCAAGATTTGGCTAATATTGCGGCAATTCCTAAACCAATACAAGCAATGCTTGTTCACCTGGAGAAGATAATTGAAGCTGAATTTGCAAAGCTAGACAAGAAGTTGGAGGAAAGGGGATTTATTTTGAAGAAAAAGAGAAGAACATATTCTCCTTCTTATTCTGATTTATTGAAGGCCTTCACAATGGAGCAACCAAAAACACAGGTAGCACCTACACCAATTCTTCCATCAAATGAAGATTCTTTAAAAAATGATTCTGAAAAATTGGAAGAAGAAATGGAGAAGCCAAACACTCAGAATAAAGAGGAAATAATTGAAGAAACAAGTTGTGCAAAATTGGAGTCTTCTCTTGACAAAACAATTATTGAGATTGAAGAGCCAAAAGTCACAAACATGTCTCACCAATAAGAGTTCAGCCCAACCAAAGATGAAACTCAACCAACTGCCAACTTAATTTCCACAAATCAAGTCTTCGAGGAATCTCTAGAAATTTTGCAGAATCAAGGGGATTTGGAGAAAATGGAGATTCTAGTGGTGGAACCAAAGGCTGCACAATACTTGAAAAGTGAGAAATTAAATTCTAAATTCTTTTAAATATTTTTACTAACTCATTTACTTTAAAGAAGATGCAGAAAGTAAATTTTGTGAATTGGACTGAGATGAAGTATGCCACCAAAAGAGTTGCGAAGAAGTTTCAAAGTGGAAGCAAAACAAGACAGCAAGCTTTTCAAGCAAACAAAGTTCAACAAAATATGATCTTTGATCCAGGAGGAGCTTAGATTCCTTACAAGTAGCACATGATTTGAGGGCAAATCATATTTCAAGAGGGAGAGTCTGATATGATCACGAGGGGGTCAATAATTTTTGTAAAAATAAAATAAAGAAGCCCAGATTGTTCTATGCATCAAGGATGAATTTTTGAGCCGAAGAACCATAAAAAATTATGAAAAGGATGAAGAATTATGGGCTGGGAAGAGGCTACACGAATTTGGAAAGTTTAGTACAAGTTTTATTTCATTTTAAGTGTTTTTAGTGTTTTATTTGTAATAAATATAGGTTGCATGGGTTTAATTGCATGCCTCTTTGTTTTTAGACTTAGAGTTTTATTTTCTAGTGTTTATTTGTGTTAAATAGTGTATAAAATAGGCAGAAACTCTTGGAATTTCTCTTTGTTAGTTTATTTGCAATTATAGAGTGGAGTTAGTGAGCTTTAAAACACACACATCATTAGGGAGGTTAAAAATGTAGTAAATGTGTGAATTAGAGTCTCTTGGCTCAGCGTACTATGCAATTTCACTATATATGTTTGGTTCAGCAAGAAATAAAAATAACTAGAATTTGGCTTTTTCTTATTTTGAGAGAATTTTCTCTTGTTCTTGAGTGATTCAAGAAAATCAAGACTTATCAAAGGTTGTTCATCCTTTGTGGCGTCTAACCCAAGACTTATCACTCACCTTCTCAACAACTCTTGAGTTTGGCGTCTATATCCTTTTTATCTAACCCAAAAAAAAAAACACAAGAACAAACACAACAAAAGTCAATATATTGTGCAATTTCTCAATCTGAGATTGCAAGCTCTTCTTTTTCTGGCCCGCTGCTACTCTGTCACTAGGATTGGGAATTTATCGGGGGTTGTAGCTCTACTCAACGCTTGTAATCCACGCAGAAGCGCCAACCTCCATCCTTCTTCTTGACAAAGATTACTGAGCTCGAAAATGGGCTAGTACTAGGGCGGATAATCCCAACCTGAAGCATCTCCTCAATGATTTTCTCAATCTCGGCTTTCTGATAGTGGGGGTATCTGTATGATCTTATGTTAGGGATATTAGAGTGCTCCTGCAGAATAATTGCATGATCGTGAGGACGTGGAGGGCGCAAACACGAAGGAGCTTGGAAAATGTCCTCAAATTGCGTGAACAAATCCAAGGTAGCCTTTGAAATAGAGGGATGGTCAGATGGAGTGTCCTCCTTGAAGAGGGGAGCTACCAAAAACCCCTCCTCATTGTTTTGTAGAGCATTGAGTGTTGCCTTCCCACTCGCTTGACTTAGCCCCAGACTTGGGTCCCCCTTTAGAGTAACTCTGTGGCCATTAGAGAACCAGCTTAAAGTTAAATTGCGGTAGTCACCCATGAACCTCCCCAGGCTAGCCACCCAACGAGTGTCGGGCACCACCTTTAAGCGTCCTAACTCCTTGACAAAAAGATTCGCAACAATGGAGATTCCCTGCACCAATAGTTCCACATCTCTGCAACCCCCAACTCCAAGCTCAATAGCATTGTTCCCGACCTCAACATGAAACGGGCATAGTTCTCGCAGAGTAAACCCAGGGTAGAGACTATATGAGTAGAAAGAAAGTTTGCCTCTGCCCCTGGGTCTACCAACACTATCACTTCTGATTCGTTAATGGTGCCCTTAGGCTTCAATGTGTGATGAATTGTGAGCCCCCAATAACTGAAAGAGGAGAGATGAAGGAAAAGAGACTAGAGAGTTACATCAGAGGGTTCTGCCGAACTAAGATTGATAACCGGTTCAAGCTCTTCCACGTTGTCGTCGACGACATCCACTAATATCAATTGTTGATGGCGGAACTTGCACATGTGGGAGGGGTTCCACTTGTCCACATACTTGAAACACAAGCCACGACATTGTCGGTCATTCCACTCCTCGTCTGAGATCCACCGTGAATTTCGTTTTGGGCCAGAAGAATTTGAAGCAGAGGGAGGGTAGGGAGCAGTGGTGTGAGTCTCCTTGGGTTAGGGTGGTTTGAGAGTATCAGGGATGAGATTGGGATTATTGGGCATGGCCCAATTATGGCCTGAATCGTGTCGTCGTCCCCGAAGGATACCTCCTTCCTCTCGCCAAGCTAGATTTCGAGCTTCCAACACCATTGCTCAGTCCATCATCCCCAGAAGTTTGTCGAACTCCTCAACTGACATCTTCGAGCTAATCATCAGTTTGAGCCCCTCATGAAACATACACATTAGAGTTTCTCCTCCCAGGTGTCTATGAAATCGAGCTGCTAACTCAAATTTCCGCCGATAATCCATCAGCTCGTCTGTCGAACTTTCAACAAAGGAGCCAGAGGATTGGATGCAGCTCTGGGCTCGAAACGTCGTAACAGATCCTGTTTAAAACAAAGCCAGGTATGGAAAGAGGATTGCGCCTCCCAACATTCGAACCACGTCAGGGCCTCGCCATGGACAGCGAGCACCGCGTAGTCGAGTTTCTCTTTGGAATGCCAGAGATGCGGAAAACAGTCCATCCTCACCAACCAGCCATCGGCATCCGAACCATCGAACTGAGGAACATCGAGGTGCCGATGACAGTCACCCCTGTTCGGTGCAGGTCCTCGATGTCGGCCTCCTCCACCAAGATCGTCGACGTAAGAGATATTGTCCTCCTCCGGTCAAAGCGCCAAATCCTCCAAGCGCTTCATCATCGCCTCCATCAACCAGCCTTGTTCCGCCTAAATTCATCCATTTGACGTTCTAAACCCTCAACATGATCCTCCATTGCTACCGCAGAGCGCTTGGTCACCATGCACAGGAAGAAGCCCAAGATCGGACAACTAATATCAATTGTAAGAACCCCATTGAACTACCAGAATAGAATAGAGAATAGAGATATAGAGAGATAGCAGTAGAGTAACACAGAGATAAGGAATGTGAATGAAGTATGAAATGCACGAAACAAATAACAGAAAGGATAAATTGGCTTTCGAGAGGCCAAGACTCTCCACTAATTCTCATTCCACTCTTTCCTACTTACAAATGCTTTTTCCTTTTCAATTTATAATCCTCACTCCTTCTAACAAACTCCCCTAAAAATTCGGTTCCCACCCTCCTCATTCAGTTAATTTCTTCCTTCTCTGATATGTAAATTGAAAAGGAGTGATATTCCTTTGTTGCCCTTCTCCACTTCCGTTAATTGGGTGTGTAACACTATATTTTGACACGAAGCTAATACCAAGTACTGTGACAATACAAAATTGGGATCATGGCACAAGAAATCATGGCTTCAGTAGTTCAAACCGAGAACCTATTTTTGAGTTGCTTGATAGATGGCGTTTTTTCAAGAAAAACACAAAAGTCAGCTAAAGAATTGCTATGAGCGTCTAAAAATTAAAGTTAATTTGATACACTTCATTATTTTAATGACTATTAAAAGCCTATTAGTGATAACAATGTCAATTCACTATAAAGTTCAGAAAATTTTGCTCAGATGATCAATAGACAGTAGAAGGTTAGTAACACTGCCAAGTTCCAGAAACATGAATTGAGAGTATTGTACTTCTACAATTTTTGAATAGAACTGACGTATGCAATCTTAATCTAGAAAGCATGTCAAGGGTCCAAGGTATTCAACCTTAATTAAGACAGCATGTCAATTTTCAAGGGTCTGTTACATGATAGAAAAGAAAATTTGTGTTCTTTCGGCTTATAGCCAATAAGCATGCTCAATACTCAAATAGCCATGCATTAAGAATGAGAGAGAGCATTCAAGATATTCTTACAGTATTTCCAGCATCACCCAACAACTCTGCCATTCCCTCAGATCCTATGTCATGTCCATGTTCATCCAACATCACAATCTATAAATGCAGGTACATTAGGTAGTGTTTGTTTCAGAGTTGATACAATACAATACAGAAATACAGGTACAGTACAATACAATACAGTGAATTTTATGTATTTTGTTTTGCGATTGTTTTAGTGTGTACAGAATAAATTTGTACCTGTATGTGTATAAAATTTTGTTTTGATACTTTGGTAAAAAAATTAGAAGGGCAAATGGTGGAATTATGGAAAAATAATAGGGGTAAGCTTAAAATAAAATTTTCATTAAAATTTCTGTATCATAATCTGTATTTTGTGTATCTACTCTGAGTGTGGACACAAAATACAAAAAAAATCTGTACAGATACAGTCTATCTTGTATGTGTCTACAATAAATAAACATGTCATTCTATATTCTGTATTGTATTTTCTGTCTTGTACGTAGTAAATAAACACTACCTTACAGACAAAACCTAATCAGAAGGGAAGAAAATATATTACAGTAAAGGAAGTATTGCACTTTATATCTTGAAAGATATCACAGACACTATAGCTTGAAAATATGAATTACAGGTAAAGTAGATTTTGACTTCCAAGCAAGGGCCTAAAATAGGGGAATCACGTTACAATGTTTGTGTAATTGAAACCATGCCAGTCATGGTATATACAACAATCAAATACAACAAGATCTCAACAGTTTACATGTTTACTTAAATATAAAATAAGAGTTAATATTCATATCAGTCCCTCACATTACATGTTTGTTTCAATTTAGTCCTTAACTATTAATTTTGTTCAAACTTCAAATTAATCCCTGACATTGCATTCTGTATATCAATTTAGTCATTCTGTTAGAGGAACATTGTAACGGAGTTAACTCTAGCAGACATGTACCTTTAACCTCCAGTGCGGCAAGAAGACGTGGAAACTCCAATGTAAACGCTTCATTTTAGTCCCTCACTTTCACAGTTTTAATTCAATGTAGTCCTTCTATTTTATTTTTTTTTATGAATTCAAATTTGAGTGCAAAGGTGCTTATTCCTCTTCTGTTTCTATTCTTCTTCTTCTTCTATGTTGTTTGTGTAATGAAAGTTCATTTCTATTCCAAAAATGAAAATTCAAAAATGTATATATGTATTATATGGTTAGACCAAGGTTTTGAAAACTGGATCGAGTATTGAACCGGATGAGACAAAGGTTCAAAAGTTAATAGATTCAATCGGAGGTTCAACTGATATAATAAACTATATATATTTATCCATAAATATAAACATATGATCAATTATATGTTATAAAAACTAAAATATAGTTAAAATATTAATCAAAGCTTAAATATGAAGAAATTATTAGATTTAATATTTCTTAATTTAAGTAATTAGTGTGTATTTTATATTATATTTTACAGTAAAAAAATATTAAATATAAAAAATTTTAAAAAATTGATCGGTTTTAACTAATTTTTTATAAAGAAAAAATAGAAGGATTAAATTGAATTAAATTGTGTAAGTAAGGGACTAAAATGAAACGTTTACTTTGGAGTTTCCATGTCACCTTGCCACGCTGGAGGTTAACAGTACATGTCAGTAAGAGTTAAGTCTGTTACAACGTTCCTCTAACAGAAGGACTAAATTGATTGATGGAATGCAATGTCAATGACTAATTTGAACGAAATTAATAGTTGAGGACTAAACTGAAACAAACATGGAATGTGAGGGACTAATCTAGGTATTAACTCATAAAATAACTTATCTATTAGTTACATTTTGTAGTTACATTCATAAGGCTTAAATAAGTTATTCACCCAAAAAGGCTCATAGAACAATGGAAAATGCTACTTGTACATATAACAATACACATTCACCCATTTTCCACCCATTTAAAAAGTTGCCAACTTTTGAATGGGTGGATGACACTGTTATATGTACAAATAGCAGTCCCCTAGAACTATTATGTGCATTTAGTTAAAGGTGGGGTGCATATGTGAGACACTGTGTCCTTGCAAGAAAACAAACCTGTTTCTCTTTACAATACCATGGATAAGTGAATAAAGACCATTAGCAACAAAAGCACAATATAGCTAATGCTAGCTTCTATTTACGTATAGTTTGATCCACTCAGCACAAGATACTGAGCTAGAGGAGCATATAAAAATATTACCACAAGGCTATAATTTAGACTCTAAAGTGAGTAAGAGCTCTACTTCTTAGTAAGAACTAAGAAGTAAAACAAGACAAACAATTAGGCAAAGTTCAGAATTCAATTGCAGAACAGAATATAGAATACATTTCCATTAGTCTGCTATCCTTCTCATCTCCCCAACAGAACATAATACACTTCCAAGTATAAGGATGACAAAATCACTTGTTACTGTAATTTTAAATTTTAAATTCATGCATGTTCAAGACTATACCCAATCATCAGACCTGATAAGATTCATCATTGCCATATCTTCGTCATCAACCTGAGCCCTTTGATCACTACAATGTAAACAAAAAATCCACTGTTTCCATTAGACATTAATAAAATCTGCAAGCTCAAGCATACATGTATGACAACAGATTCCAGCATGCACACATACATTCACAATGCACCTATGTTAACTCAGACAGTTACACATACAAGATATGATACAACATGGACACAAAAAAAACTAATTTTTAAAAATTAGAAAACACAGAGACAGTACTTATAATTAAAAAGTTAAAGAAAAAGATGTAATATTCTGTGTAACATATTCATAATATCATATTTTATGTGTATATCTAACTTCCATCACTGCCTTATCTTTCTAGTTTCGTTATTAAAAATTTATTTAGCGGATTTCTCCATTACTCCTACAAAGTGAAAGAGTACCAGAGGAAATCCCAAAAACACAAAATCAAAATATATGTTATTTCCTTTCCCAAATTTCGAATGACCTTCTCTATCTCGTGTCCTATCATGTCGGAGTTGAAAAAATAAAGTAACTTATAAATTGAATTGTGTCATGGGTGTGTCATGTAGATCTGTCACAGGCACATTGTCAAACAAAAATAGACCCTCTTATGTTAAAATTTACATGACTAACTGACTAAGTCATATGCAAATTTGGAGGTTAATGAGATCCTCTCATCATGCATCCCTGTCATCATATCAACACATCTGGAATATGATATGTGGACTGAAAACCAAAATGAATAGCCATGCACCAAATTCAACTTTAAAATTCATATAGATCATTTAGAGCTCAAGATTATCTTCCTAAGAATTCTTCCACGCTAGTTCTCATATCAGATTAAAAAATAAAATTATTTTAAAATTAGTAGGATTCGTTTGAAATTTACTTTTAGAGGAAAGGACAAATAGGTTCCTATCAATTTTTGTCGTGGACACATAGGTCCCTAACCAATACAAATGTTAGATTCATAGGTCCCTCGGTTGTATTGGATAGGGACCTACGAGTCAAACAGTGAAAATAACCGAGGGACCTATAAGTCTAACATTTGTATTGGTTAGGGACAATTTTACTATTTATTTTTATTAGGGACCTATGTGTCCACGACAAAAATCGATAGAGACCAATTTGTCCTTTACTCTTACTTTTAAATACATAAAGTTAAAATAAAGAGCAAACCCCCAAACTAGTCCCTGACAATTTTCGCGTCGGACAAGTTGGTCCCTAACAAGTAGAAATACCCTACCCAGTCCCTCACAATGTCAAACCTTGGACACGCTAAGGTCCCTAGACGGATTCCGTAACGTTTGTCCTACGTGTCAGTCCAGCACAGTGCACCAGTGCTGACTTGGTCATTTAATGCTTGAAACAACGTCGTTTCGTTAGAAATAATTAACATTAAACATCTTTTATTAATGAGGATGGGGTGATTTGTGACTCAAATCCAACAACAAACATGTTTAATGTTAATTATTTCTAACGAAACGACGTTGTTTCAAGCATTAAATGGTCAAGTCAGCACGAGTGCACTGTGATAGACTGACACGTAGGACAAATGATATGGAATCCGTCTAGAGACCTTAGCGTGTCCGAGGTTTGATATTGTGAGGGACCGGGTAGGGTATTTCTAATTGTTAGGGACCAACTTGTCCGACGCGAAAATTGTCAGGGATCAGTTTGGGGGTTTACTCAAAAATAAATAATATAACTATTAATTTCATTAAAAATAAATGCTACTTGAGATGTCGCTAGTTTTATCTAAAAAAGATAGTCACCGCGCATTTCTAGGGTTTGGCCGGATTTGAACATCCTCAATACTGCAATAGAACCTGATCTTTGCAACGTACTCGTCAACCATGAGTTGTAGTCCACGCGATCGTTTCTTCCCCACTGATAATACACGTATAGGAAGCGCTCTCTACAGAATCCAAATAATGCTGTTATGAAAATTAAAAAGAAAAGAATAAAACGCCTTACTAATAATACTTCAGTTCAGTGGCAATGTTAAACATAAGATAACCAATCGGTAATTGATGGTAAAAATAACTGGGTCATCTTCAAAATCAACAGTATCATTTTGCAACAAAGTAAAACTTAGAAACTTAGAAGTGTAAAATGGCAGTGAGAGATTTTTCATACCACAGATTGACCCGTGTATTTGCATGTTCTACCTGAAAAGTTTGGGCAAAGAAAGGTTTAGCAGGAAATAGTGTGTGATGGAGAAATTATTAGTGAGGGATGGGAATATGAAAAACCTGGAAGAGGATTGGAACTGGATGATGAATTGAGAAAGGCACAAAGCTGGACTGCAGTGGCCATGGTCACTCGGATTCTGCAGTAATAATAATAATACCTTGCTTTTACGATTTTTTCTCCAATTGTACGCGGATAACATTTCATCCAACACTTATTAGGGCGTTTGACACGTTACAGTAGAAGATTATCGGTAATCTAGATTACCTAGCTTACCTCTAATTAAATTACTGGTAATTCATATTATTCTGTTTGGTATATACAAATAACATTACTGGTAATTTACATTATCTTGTTTGATATATTAAAAAAATTACGAGATAATGTAGGTATATTACTATAATACGCTCTAAATAATTATAAAATAAATTAATCAAATATAATTATATTTTGAATTTAATATCAATATTTTCAGTTTTGGCATTAATATAATTATTTAATAAAAATTAAAATCTATTAAAATAATTATAATATTCTTGCAAAAAGTACAACATAGAAAAAGTAAATATAATGCAATAAGTTAAAAAAAAAAAACTCAACAAAAAATATTCTTGCAGCAGCAGCAGGGCGGTGCTCCGGGAAGGCTGGGCGTGGTGCTCCGGGAAGGCTGGGCACGGTGCTCCGGAAAGGCTTAGGCTATTCAGGTCGTGCGCAGGTCGCACACAGGTCGCGCACAACAGCAGTAGGTCGCGCGCAGTAGCAGGTCGCGTGCAGCAGCAGGAGGGCGGCGAGCAGCAGGGTGCGGTGGTTAAAGGGGAAGGCGCTGTGGGTGGTTGATAGATTAGGATTTGTGTTACAGTAGTGTGTTAGGAAATTATAAAATTAAGAATAATAGTGTAATTTGTTAGAGGGGTAATCGTGTAATAAAATAAATTAGAAGATTACCTGGGGTGGTAATCCAGATTGCCATCTGATAAGGGGGTAATCCACATTACCACTTTGGAGGTAATGTGGATTACCTCTATCTTTGTCAAAACTAACGAATCAATCTGAATTACCAGGTAATTTAATTGCAAGATTACTTGTAATCTATCCATATTATCTCGTACCAAACGCCCCCTAAATGTGTGGCCTATTAAAAGAAAAAAATACTCAAATTCTTCCCCCATAAAATTTATCATAGGCCAAATTTGTCCCTCCAATTTGACCATTTTCAAAAAAATTTTAAGAATTTCTGATTTTCTTAAAAGATTAATTGATCCAATATTTTAATTTGAAAGTAATGTATTTTGAATTTTTATTTTTAGAGAAATTATTTTGACCGATAATAATTTTTGACGAATGCACTTAGATGTTTTGTCAGTACTTAATCGAAAATTATGTTTGTACAATGTCAAATACTGACATCGTATGTACAACGTATTTTGCACACTTCTTACTTACAAGCACATCTTTTGGTTTTTTCTCCTTCTCCTCTTCATCTTTTTTTCTGATTTTTTTTCTTCTTTCAATTTTCTTCATGTTCATTTTATTTTTTTTTTACTTTCACTCATCATAATCATTTTTTTTACATCAAACTCTATTTCTTCTTCTTTACTACTACAAAATCAATAGCATTCTCTCTTTTTAGCATCATTCCAACTTTATTTTAGTCTATAAAGAAAGAAAATTCATATTTTATGTACTTCTTATTGTTTTCTATTTTTTTCCACAAATTCATTATATCTATGAGTTTATAAATAGACGATAATATTCATACGAGAAAATAATTATTTCTAAAATGAACACATATTTGTTCATCAAATGAACACATTGTATAATGTTAAATGAACACATACATACATAATTACATAACACATTCTTTATACGAGTTCGTTTGTTTTTCTTCATATTCACAATATAAAGTGAATACATATATATACTTTAACTGAACACATATTATTACAATGCAAAGTGAGCACGTATATATACAGTAACTGAACACATAATACAAATTAAAGTGAACACATACTCATATTGTAACTGAACACATAATACAATATAAGATGAACACGTGCATATATTCTAACTGAATACATAATACAATGTAAAATAATAAAATTTATGAGTTTGAGATATTTTTATAAATAAATTTGTTCACTTTTCATACTTAAATGTGTTCATTATAGTAAATAAATGTGTTCATTTCTGATAATCAAATGTGTTCATTTGCTATTGAAATATGTGTTCATTTTATATGTTGTAATGTGTTCGCTTATGCGCGTACTGTACACACGCGCGTTCGAGAGAGTGAGTATACAAAACGCATTTTTCAATCTTGTTGCATGATTTCTGCATTATAGGTTGTTTTATACATTGTAAGTATTCTATGTTGTACATCTAGCAAGACTCATACTTAATAGCTAAAAATATTATTTTGATCATATAAACTTTTAGATTTTTATTTGATCTCATATTTTTATTTACTTTTTTGTCTGATATCCATGTTATCAAACCTGGACCGGACCGGCCGGTTCGACCAGTAAACCGGTGAACCGAACAATGGTCCGGTTTGGTTCTTATGTCAGATCGGATGTGTATATGAACAGGTCAACTCTGGTCAAACCCCGATTTGGTTCTTATGTCAGATCGGATGTGTATATGAACAGGTCAACTCTGGTCAAATCCGGAGTGACCCGACCGAATTTGAATCGAACCTTGTCCCCCTTGGTGCTACAAAGGGCTCCAGCCACTAGACCAAGAGCTCTCTTATGTATTTGTGTCCAAAAAAACTATTTATTGCATATATTATTTTATTCAATTGTATTTATTATATTTATTTAATTGTATTTGATTCAACCGGTTGAACCACTGACCCAGTGACCCAGTGCCTCGTCCGAGTCAATTTCCGGGTCGAGTCTGATAATTATGTCTGATATCTTATAAATATTAATCATTTTGGTTATATTAATAGTATCTTGAACAGAAATTGTTGACGTGACATAATTCATGAGAAAACCAAATTGTTTTCAAAGCTTGCTTAAGCCTTGTCTATAAGCTCTGTTTCTGAACATTTTTGTCTAACACTTCCGGTCAAAGACAAACTTAGGCTTGATCATATTCTTAAAGAATCTTAAGAATAAGTTTAAAGTTTTAAGCGTGATTCAACCTCCCTTCTCACGCTACAAGTATTTAAAATATACAAATATCATAAGAAATAAGAAAAGCAAGTCAAGATTCACAACATGGTCGCGCATCAACAACAACAACATCATAGACAGGAGAAGGGGAACGAGAGTCCTCAGAGCCAATTTCTTCTACTTCCAACTTGTCATCCACGACCTTGGTCAAGAGACCAACCTGGCTAAGGTTAAGGTTAGGGACAAGAACTTGGACTTGCTCCTTGATGGACGCCACGACTTGCACCAATGAGTTCACCCAAGCTTCCTCGATGATTTTCAGGTCATTCTCTAGCATCGAAATAGATTAAGTAGACAAAACCTTCAAATCGTTGAGTTCTTTCACCAGGGACTCAACTCGGGTGATCACTTTCTCCATCGCCTGTTTGCTGTCACTCAACTCTTAGGTCGCCGTTTTCAGTTGATCCTTTAGTTCAGCCTGAGCTTCAAGAGATTCTTTCTCCCTTAAGAGTGTAGTTGCAGATATTTTTAGGCCCTTGATTTCCTTCTGCCTTCTGTGACCCGCGACAACCAAAGGTTTACAATGTCAGAGGACGGCAATGGCCTTGAAAAGGGCCCGCGCCGGCCCATTGAATGTGAACTTTGAAGTCCTCCGACTTCCCAAGCTCTTGAGAAGTTACCTGGGTGTAGATAACACGGGTGATAGCAGCGCTGAAATCAAATTCCTTGTTGTAACAGGATAAGGTTTGTCAGGAGTAGCGAGATTTCTTGCTCCGTCGTTCGAGCGCCACATTAGGCTCTTCCTCTTCCTCCATGTTCACCACCTCGAGCGATTTTTCACTAGGATCCGGGGTTGGGTTGGATGTAAAAGAAGTTGTTGTATCACCTTCAATTGTTTTCCTCTTCCTATTCCTCTTCTTCTTCTTCTATAGAAGGGAAACACGGAGTGAATCGAGCTCCGCTCCACCCATCATTGTATCTGAAAAGAAAAAAAGAGAGAAAAAGAAGAAATTAAAAGATAGCAGAAGCAATCTAGCAACACAAATACAAGATGAGCTAATAAATATACTAGAAGAGTACTCATGCCTTTCTTGAACTCAGAATCGCTAGCTCACATGAGCCCCTTTAGATCCAAGTTATTGTCATTCCATTTATCGAGGAAAAATTCAGCAAGGAGCAACTCATGATCTAGGAGGTCTTTATCCCACAGGCCCAAAGTCCAAATATCCTTGTTCCAATATGGATGGAACCGAGGTCGCCTCTCTTCGTCAAGGAAAAAAGGAAAAGTCCCTTGTGCAGCAGACACCTTGAGATACACCTCCTCGAAGTTATTAATTGAGAGAATAGGGTGAAGACTGAAGACTATCCGATTTGGAGCGGCCCAAAACGACAGCCATCCTGAGACCCCTCCATGAGATTTGGTGAGCGTGAAGAGGTAGAAGAAGGTGCGGATAAAATGCCTCACTCCCAAAAATACACACACACGCTTGAAGCCACGAATCATGGCCCAGGTGTTGGGATGAAGTTGGGAAGGCACCATGCGAGTAGCTCGTAGCACCTTAATCTTACACTCGGAGAAAGGAATTTTGATCCTGATTCGAGTTAAAAGGATATCATATAGAAATAAAAAATGATCTCCCTCACCACCATTCCTGAAGGGAATACGATCATTGGGGCTAGGATGACTTAGAATGTAATTGCCCGAATTCCCCTCTTCGAAAAATTGAGGTCGGACCTGAAGGCCATCGGTATATTCTCGGGTCACAACGAAGACAATGCTGAGAGCTTCCTCTTTGGCCCAATTGTATGAGTCGTTCAACAATAGAGGAGGTCAGAGCATAGGTTGTGGTCGCTTGCCCACTGCCTACAAGGGAAACCATCGAGCAAGGGTTTAGAAAATCAGAACTAGGATATAGAGGTTATGGTGGTTTCCCCTGAAGGAAAACGGTCAAATGCGAAATCGGGAAAGACATATACAAATACAAGTAAATACATTCATTAAAGGAAATTCAAAATAGACAAACACAACGTATGCATGAGTATCTAGCGTAAAACATATGAATATAGGCTCGTAAAAGGTATAACTTTCTTGTGAAAAGAAAATAGATGCTAGCCAAACACAAACCAGAAAGACTTAGGCTAAAAGGGTAAAATATAAAAAATAAAAATTCAAAAGAACTAAGAATAAAATGTAGAAAGCAGAGAATAGATCAAACACAAGTTGAAATGCAATGGTCAAGAATAAAACATATGCGACAACCATAATAGAAAGTATTAAGAAGAATAAAAGCCCAGAAAGAATGCATAATGGTATGGAGACTCACCATGTCGTCTAAAAAAGATGAAACACCTTATAATTGAAGAAGAAGGGTGATGGTGAAGATTGTGTTACCAACGTCTCTTTGCTCTTGTGGAAGAAATAGCTGAAGGAGAGTGAAGGAAGAAAGGAGCTCTTTAGAGAAGGGAGCATTTCTGAAATGAAAAGAGAAAGCAAAGAAGATGAAGAAATAGTGCAAGGGCGGGATTTATACTACCCTAACTTGGAGGCCACTTTGGTCCTTTCGCTTGACAGTTTTAAAGGCAAAATTGGAAAGCAGAAATGCATCTAAGAAATTGTTTCGTATTCACGCGACCCGTGTCTTCCATCAAGCGGTTTGATGGGATGTTAAAGGACATCTGTTAGATGGTAGATGAGGCGCAAGTCTCGAGGCACGAGGATCTATCTTTGAACTCGGACCTCGGTTACCTCCTAGGCCAGAGTTGTGGGCAATGTTCACACACTGTGTAAGATGACCCAACATGATGGTCCAATTTGAAATATTCGTAAATTAATATAAAAAGCCCAAAGGTGAGCCCAGTTCGGAATTTAGTAAGCTCATTAAGAGGGAACCGATTTTGGCCAAAATCTAGTGAATGTAACAAAAAGCCCAATAGCACAAATGGGCTAGAGCTCGGATCCGGAGCGGGTCAATGGACTCAACCTGAGTTGATCGTGGAACCTGACCTAGCGTATAGGGCGGAAATTCTAGTAAAGTGGATGACGATGCCGAAATTATTGGAGCCGCACAGATACAACGTGGATTGAGAAGAACGCAAGAACTGGAATGATCATTATCTTGAGTAATTCGGAGACGGTTATTGAGGATCCATCCATATCCGACTCTATAAATATGAGTGTCATTCTAAGTATCAGATACATTTTCAATTAAGTTCTCGTAGCTAGTGCACACTCTGACTTAAGTTTCAGAATCCTTACATGGAATCACCCCTAAACGCCCTGGAAAGGAGCAGTGCGTGGAGTTCATATACCAGCAAGTTCCACGTCAAAGTAAGGTACGAAACATATATATTACATATTGAGTTATCATTTTTTATGAGATTTATTTTGTTATATATATATATATATATATATATATATATATTAGTATATTTAGTAGACTGATTTAATAATCGAAAGAGACCATTGATCAACCAGTTGAACCACAGGTTCAATGATAAATGTCTCGACCGAGTCGATTCCTAGGATTGGACTTGTAAGTATGGTGGTAACATTTTCTGTAGGTGAGAATATATATCAAATGAAATGTTTAAATTGTTATAATCAAAATTAATATGAAATGAACTGATCTACTAATTAATTCGAGAGAAAAAAGAAAAAAGAAAATGCTAAATGTACATAGCACAATACCCATTCACCCATTTTCCACCTCATTTAAATGTAGGCAACTTTGATGAATATATTTACAACTTGCCAACATATTCATCAAAGTTACCAACATTTGAATGAATGGAAAATGAGTGAAAGCCACGGATACTATGCTATGTACTAATAGCACTTCCCAAAGAAAAAATAATAATGCTTTGTGTACTCCACTTGAATCAGCCACCATCTATCATCGCTTCCAAAAGTAAAAAAGAAAACCCAACCAAAATGAATAAAAAATTCAATTAAATAAATAAAAAAACTCAATCAAATAATAAAAAATTAATTTAATAACAACAAAAAATTAACTAAATAATACATTTAGTCCATTTTTAGTGTTAATATGTGTTATTTTAATGACAATTTAGTGATAAAAGTATTTTCTTTAGGAAAAAATAATGTATTTTGTGTTATTTTTCCATTCTCAATATACTTATAGTAAATTTATTAAATTATTTAGTAAATTTTTAAGGATTTAATTTTCATTCACTGACAGTGTAAAACTTTTTTACACAGTCATCCAATCATGTACTGACACGTTAGCCATAATTGTATTTTCTCTCTCATAGTACCTAAAAAGTCATACAAATAGAGTGTTTTGATTGGACGTCAGTGTAAAATACATTTACACTGTCAGTGTATCAAAATTAAAATTAATTTTAATTGTTAAAGTTATTTTTATTATTTATTTAAATTTTTTGTTTATTTGATTTGTTGAATTTTTTTATTTGTAAGATGATGTTTGATGGTAACGGAGTACAATGAGTCAATGATATACAAATACCATTATTGAAGAAAAATTAGGGGAATGCTATTTGTACATAGCATAGTGTCATTTACCCATTTTCTATCCATTCAAAAGTTGGCAATTTTTATAAAAATGTTGGCAAGTTGTTAACATATTCATAAAAATTGCCAACTTTTTAAATGGATGGAAAATGAGTGGATGTGTATTATTGTATGTACAAATAGCATTTTTCGAAAAATTATACATGCATGGACCAAACCCAAAGCCGAAGAAAGAAGATTCGTCCATTGCCGTAGTGGGATCCTTGGAGATAAGGCGAAGAAAGGTTGCTGACGTGGCATCACTGAAACCCAATAACTCGAATTTTCACCTTGCATGTAGGGACCCAACTCGATTCTCCATCATACGTGGCAAAATTTCGCCACCAAAACGAAGAATAAGGTTTTACTAACTCTACTTCGCAAGATTGCATTAATCAACAGCCATGGCCGCAGGAGCTTCAGCGTCTCTCTTCGTACCTCCTTCTTCATTTGGAGGGCGTAATAATGATTCTCTAATACCCAAATCCATAAGTACTATTTTTCGCTCACCGAATTCGCATTTCCCTAAGCTGAATCGTTGCTTTAATCACAAGAAGAGCCTCACACTCACAGTTTCTGCTTCGGTTTCGGTATCCAACCCTGAGGTTCGAACCGGTCCAGATGATCTCGTTGCATCTATTCTTTCAAAGGTACATCATGTTTTTTTTTTTTTATTTCTTTCATTTGGATTCTGACACATAATTTAGAGAAAAAAAATTGTTATTTGTCTTCATCCAAGCCTCAGATTTTGTGTAAAACGGGGTGAAAAAAAAAAAAAAACAGGAATGAGTGTTGATAGAATATAAAATCATCAATGAACCTCAACCTAATAGTTTAAGCTTTTAGGTGAGAAGGTTCATTGACATGGTATCGGAGCCTTACCAAGTGTTCAGGGTTCAAACCCCAACTCTAATAAAAATTAAAATAATGAAAAAACTAAGCACAAGACTATATTGGTCGTGCATTATTCACACTTCAAGTCCAAAAAGGCATTCGCGTGAGGGTGTAATAAAATATAAAACTATTAATAAACGTCAACCTAATAGTTTAAGCTTTTAGGTGAGATAGTTTAAGCTTTTAGGTGAGATGGATCCTTGACATATGTGATTTGTAGGGGTGAAAAAAATAGGAGGAATCTTCGCAGATAAGAACATGTGTAACTTTATTTATGTAACTATGAAGCGTGAACAATACATAGGTCATTTAACTTTCTACTGAAATGTATTTTTTATTTGAGAAAATGAGGGCAACAAGGTCGAACTCTAGATCTTTAGATAATAGTGGCTCTGATACTATATCAAGTAATCTAAGTGATGGTGCTAGGAGAGAGAATGAGAGAAAAACTAGCAACCAAATATGAGAGAAAGCTGAATGATTTTATTAATTGATGAAAATGAATACAGAATTGTATTTATACACAATATCATGGAGTAAAAGAAGGTCTACACCCTGAGTATATTACAACAACACTTCTAACTAACTTTGACAGCTGTACCAAGCTGGTATTCCACGTCAGCAATAGAAGCTTGCTCAACAAGTAACTCCTTCTCGTCTTACTCAGCTGAAGAGGGCGAGGGCGATGGCTCTGTTAAGTAATATATCACATCTAAAAAAATGCTATATCTTGATTTTCCTCCCTATATTTAGGATTTTGGTAAAGGGAAATGGTGAGCAGAACTTTTTGTTTTCATTGTTTCTTTACAAATTTCTGAAATAGGAAACAAATTGAAAACAAGGTGATATTTTTGTAATTAAAATTGAGAATAGGAAAGGAAATAAGAAACCAAAGCAACCCATTTTGAATCTTTAGTTTCTTGTATGCCAGGTAATGACGAATTTGCTTATGACTTATGATGATTAAGGTATCACTGCTCAGCTGAGGTAATACTCAGCAACTGATAGCACTAAAATTTGAAGGAGAACATAAGAATGAACCGTAAGAAATTTGTATAGTAGATTCAAGTTTAAAGCTTATGAGTGGTTGGCTGGTTGCCATTCTCGCATCACAGTGATGAATTGTTATCAGTTGCTGTACTATTTGATTTTTGATTTACAGAGTGGTTTTCGTTACTTGCATTCTAAAGTAATTGAATTCTGACTTTTTAATCAGGTTGTGCAAACAGATGGAGGTGTTTTACTGAAAAGGGAAGTACATGAAGAGGTGGCTGAAGTGGCTCAGGAATTGCAGAAGTATTGTGTGAATGAGCCAGTGAAGTGCCCTTTAATATTTGGAGGTGAGTCCATCTGTGCTTCTCAAGCTTGAGATTAAGGTAGAGCTCTAACAATTTGTATTTGTATTTGAAAAATGTTAGACAACTTGAAACTTCTTCAGTTCTTCTGAATATTGTTGCTAACATGTTGTGGCATTGTTCTTGGATTTTAGAATAATAAGTGGATTGTAGTACATCACTTCATCTAACAATCACCGTAACTTTTGTAAAAGATTGCTTGTATTTAATTTCTTAATCTTCTTAACCTTACTAACGAAATTTCAACTATTCTCTGGTCTGTCCTTTATCTTTGTAAACACTTATTTGTGTGCATTAGATATTGTCTATATGAACTTTTAAGTGGATTAGATATTGTCTCTTCCAAATATAAGTCCACATTCAACTTCTAATCATGCTTTATAAACATATCGTTGGTAATTTACTTAGTGATATGTGAATGAGTTAGTTTGTGCTTTTGTGTCTCTTTCTTGTTCTTTACATTGAGAAAAAATGCTTTGCAGAGTGGGATGTGGTGTACTGTTCACAGCCAACCTCACCTGGAGGTGGCTATAGGAGTGCATTGGGACGCCTTTTCTTTAAGACGAAGGAAATGACTCAGATTGTTGAAGCTCCTGATATCATCAGAAACAAGGTCACGTTTTCTGCCCTAGGATTCTTGGATGGAGAGGTGTCTCTGAAGGGTAAGTTATTTAAATTATTTGGAAGTGATAGCTCGAGTGCTTTCTACTAGGCCAAAAGATATATTTGTTAGTCAATTCACAACTATTTCACTTAAGCCCATTACCAAGTGTCATGATCTGATCTGACTCCAACCTCACATGGGGCTTGCCAGGATGCTTGCCCACAACCAACAGAAAGGTTGATTATAGCATATCTAAAAAGGTTATTGATAACTTAATGGAAAAACTGAAGCCTATCAGTTTCCATGTATCAAAGTTTACTTTGAATGGCAAAGGATGCCCATGGACTGAGTTTTCATTCCGTATATAAAGCATGATACAAAGGATAATATAGTGAAACCTAGGCTAATTTATAGGGATACCTAGACTATTATTTGCTGATTCTAATCTAATTAATTAATGGATGATTCTATTCTATTTACAATAATAATTACTGGCTAATCTGATTCTATCCTATTTATGGTAAGAATAATAATAGTTGTGCACATAAATGTAAAGTATATATGGCAGCATCCCCCCTCAAATTGATGCTGGTTTATCTAGAAGCATCAATTTGCCAACAAGAAATTGATGGCGTTGTCTAGTATGGGACTTAGTGGATAGATCAGCAACTTGTAAAGTTAATGGAAAATGTGGGAGAGAAATGTGTCGTCTATCAACATCTTCTCGAATATAATGACAGTCCACTTCAATATGCTTCATACGCTCGTGGTAGACCAGGTTGGTAACAATTTGAATTGCACTTGTGTTATCTGCATGAAGAGAAGTGGAGTTAGATTGTGGAAAGCCAAGCTCATCCAACAATCTTGAAGCCAAGTTACTTCAGAACATGCAGCTGACATGGCTCGATATTCTGACTCAGTTGAGGATTTGGAGACACGATCTTCCTTCTTACTCTTTCATGAAATCAAGGAATCTCCAAGGAACATGCACCAACCCGTGACAGATCTAGAGTATTAGGACAACCTGCCCAATTTGCATCACTATATACAGCTAGTTGGGTAGAAGAAGCACCAGAAAAAAATAAACCACGAGATGTAGTACCCTTGAGATATCTAATGATACGGTGAACAACAACCATGTGAAGATGTCGTGGAGAGTGCATAAATTGACTAACTTGTTGTACATCAAAAGATAGATCAGATCGTGTAATTGTTAAGTAGTTGAGGCTTCCTACCAACTGACGATACAACAAAGGATTAGAAAGGGTTTCACCCTCATCAACATGATACTTAACATTCACCTCAAGAGGAGTATCAACAGAAGAGGATTCTTGAAGACAAGCTAATTTAATTAACTCCTGCGTGATGTTGATGTAAGAAAATGCCAGTAAAGTCCTGATGTACCTCCAAACCCCAAAAGTAAGTAAGGTTATCAAGATTTTTCATGTGAAAAGACTCTTGAAGATCACTCTGTAATTGGGCAATCAATAAAGAATCTGTCCCAGCGATAACAATATCATCCACATATACCAATTACCAAAAGAATGACAATGCCGGCAGCTGTTGTTCGAAGAAACAATGAGGAGTCATATTTGCTTTGGACAAGGTTAAATTGAAGCAAAGTGGAACAAAATTTCTCAAACCATGCACGAGGAGCCTGTTTCAAACCATATAAGGAGCGATTCAACTTACAAACCTCTTTGGTAGGAGAGGAAAATAAACCAGGAGGAGGTGTCATGTATATTTCCTCTTTGAGATCCCCATGGAGAAAAGCATTCTTTACATCAAATTGTTGAAGAGACCAGCCTTGTGAGGCAGCAATGTCAAGAATTGTTCGAATTGTAGTCTTTTTGGCTACGGGAGCAAATGTCTCCTTATAGTCGATCCCATACTCTTGTCAGTGACCCAAGGCAACTAACTGAGCCTTGTAATGATCCAAAGATCCATCAGAGTGAAGCTTAACTGAGTAAACCCATTTACAGCCAATGAGTTTGACATGATTTGGACATGGTACAATGTCCCATGTTTGATTGTCTTGAAGCGCCTTATGCTTTTCCTGCATTGCTCTTTGCCAACAATCATGTTTGGCTGCATGTGAATAACAAGAGGGAACAAAAATATTAGATAAAGCAACAGCACACGAGATATACCGGTCAGGAGGACGAGAAACTCGAGTAGGCCGTCTTCGAACAATGGGGTCGGGATCAATTGGAGTGGCTGCATTTGAAGAGCGTCGTTGATACACAAAACCAAGCTTGAAGCGTTGGACAGTAGGTGAGTGATCATTCAAATTTGGAAGAATATACACTTCAGGAGAGGAGCTATCGTTAGATGGGAAAAAGTATTGATTCTCAAAGAAAATAACATTTCTAGAAATGCAAATTTTTATAGAACTTGGATCATAACAAACAAATCCTTTGTGATTAGTGTTGTACCCCATAAAAGCACATTTAACTTGTGACCTTTAACTTGTGACCTTCATGAGAAGGCAAGTGAACAAAACACACACAACCAAACACATGCAGATGCTTGTAATCATGATAATGACCATAATGACAAAAGTAATAGGGCGAGCTAATCATAACTGACATTTGAGATAATCTTGTAAACCAGCAATAAAGAAGTTAACTATCCAAGATTCAGGTAGGCCTGTTACCTGATTGGACAATTCCTCAAATCGCCTCTGATATTCCGCCACTGATCCTGTTTGTCACAGTTTCTTGATCGCCTCCTTAGGGTTTTCATACAACTCTGTACCAAATCGAAGACGCAACGCTTTGTATCTGATAGAACCTTGATAATGGAGGGACTATATCTTTCTTTATTGATAATAGGGAGGGAAATCCCCAATCCCTAATAAAGGCTACAATGGAGGAACTACCTCCTAGAGAGAATTCTCTCAACTACAATACTAACTACAAACTATCAAGATACCAAATGATTATCCAAGAGACCCCTGAACATCTCTCAATTCTCTTTATTTATAGCCAACTAATACACTAACTAACTATTAATTTCCTAACTACCTAATATGATCCTATCAATACTCCCCCCCTAAAAAATCCACCTTGTCCTCAAGGTGGGTTACCAAAAAAAAAAAAAAAATTATTACATAAAAATCCACCTGGATCCCATTGCCAAAAAATTAAGGAGCTGAAATTATCCTCTATAATGGGATCCTCCACATTAAAATACAAAAAATTATTCTCTTGAAATAGAGCACAAAATAAGGGTCTTTTTGGTTTTGAATGAAGAACATGGGCCACAACACAAAAAGACCCAAATACAAGTTCTATTTGTTCTGTTGGATCTCCAAGCTGATGCTTCTCACTGTTGAATTGGGCCTGGCCCATCAGGTCTAAAACATATCTCCCTTGTCCATGGGTTACTGCTATCATTGCCTTAGCTGCCCCCACTCTTCTGCCTGAGTTGCTGCGAGGACAGCATGCTGCCAGAGTCGCCGTCACCCTCGCCTGTACTAAGGTCGCCGTCGCCAGAGTTCTCGTTGCTGTGGATGCCTCCTCATTTCCTTCCCGAATTCCATCTTCTCTTTTGGTGTTTCTCAGCTCTCTTCCGCGTGACGATTCCACCCCGACCTCTCTTTGTGCCGCAGCTGCCTTTGCAAGGTCTGCGACCGCCTCTGCCTTTGCCAACGCTGCCGCCTCCTCTGCTTGCGTTGCTGCGGCAGTTTTGCGATCCCATGGAAACACCGCCACCAGGAGTGGAGGTAGCTTGGCCACTGTCGGCAGGGCGCGTCGGAACCCACCGCTTCGCAAATCTCTGCTGAAATTCACTGCTTGTGTCGCCGCTGCCTCAGCAAGGGTCGCTGCCATATCTGTGACTGCTCCTCCCTCGCGAAGCAGTTCTGTCACCTCCTCCGTGTGCGTCGCTGCAACCACACTGTCCCTTCGCGTTTGCATCTGCTTCAGCGTTTCCTCCATGGAACGCAAAGTGGCTTCAATGGGTCTTGTTGACTTCCAACTCAGGTCTTCGGCGGAAACAAAAGACACAGAGCTCTGGTATGTCGAACCCCTCCTTTTCCCTAGACTGTTTTCCACCTCTGCTCTGTCTTCCTTGCCTTTCTTCATTCTTGGGCTTGTTTCTTGCGCCGGAGAAGTCACAAGATTCTGGTACGTTTCTTGGGCTCCTTTTCCAATTTCTTGCCCCAATTTTGCTTTTTGAGATTGTTGTTGTAGATGTCTGGACCCCCTTTGTTTCTTGAATTCCCTTTGTTAATTCTGTAATCGCATCATCTGATTGTTGACGAAGATTCATCTTGGCCTTGAACTCTTCCCACTCAATTTCCCAATCTGCAACTTCTTTACACACAATTTCAGGCAAGATCGGACGCAAATTGGGCTGAAAACGATGGAGAAATGCTATGTCAAACGTTTCCCATTTCGCGGTTGGATTGTGATGCCTCCATAGATGAAACCATGTCAATGCTCTTCTAGTTAAACCTTTCTTGACCTCTAACAATCTCTGCTGTTTCGGGGTGCCTCTTGCATCCCAAAATCGTCCGGCACGAATAGCCCACCAATATCCATCAATCCCATCGAACATGGGAAATTCCTCCCCGGGCTGCTCTTTTCCTTCCACCATGAGTAGGCTCCAGGATCCAAGAGCTGCTGATACCAATTGATAGAACCTTGATAATGGAGGGACTATATCTTTCTTTATTAATAATAGGGAGGGAAATCCCCAATCCCTAATAAAGGCTACAATGGAGGAACTACCTCCTAGAGAGAATTCTCTCAACTACAATACTAACTACAAACTATCAAGATACCAAATGATTATCCAAGACACCCCTGAACATCTCTCAATTCTCTTTATTTATAGCCAACTAATACACTAACTAACTATTAATTTCCTAACTACCTAATATGATCCTATCAGTATCACTCACTCTGGACTTCTTTGGACCAAAGATAACTTATTTCAGTTACTTATTTAACTTATTTGAGTCTTTTCCAGCGAGTCCTTCCATAGAAGTTTAGACTTTAGACAAACATGACCCTTGTCTCTAATCCATTTTCTATGTATTCTTACTGATTCTGTATATGCAAACGTGCAACAGGAAAACTCACTCCTTTAGACGGTGAATGGATTCAAGTTGTATTCGAAGCACCTGAATTGAAGCTAGGATCATGGGAGGTCCAATATGGTGGTCAGAGTGAAGTTAAACTGCGAATCACTTACCTGGATGACAAAATCAGGTTAGGAGTGGGTTCTAGAGGTTCCTTGTTTGTTTTTCAGCGGAGATGAAAGTGGAAGTGCAACCAAAATTCCCTCCAGCAAATTCTCAAGAGATTTTAGCTTTCTAGTTTGTACCCTACACAATTATGATGCATGAATACTTGAAAACATTATTACACTCTACATATCTATCAATAATGTTTGTGGTACAACAGAAATACATCTAACAAGTATCCAACATATGCTATACATGATATAGAATATGTGCTATTTGTATAACACACGTACGTATAGCACACATCTCATATCATGTATAGTACATGTTGAATACTTGTTGGACATATTTCTGTTGTACGATGAGCATTATTGCATATCTATATTGGATACATATCAGATACTTGACTGATACAATTACTTTATTTTACATGTTTTTGATCTAATTTTCTATACTAAGTTCATATCGTACCAGACATTTCTACTAACAGCCGTGCAATATAGCTGCACAATTTCATGTATCATGTGATTATGAGTGTGTCTATGTAAGTGCTTGAAAAGAAAACCTTCTAGGCCGAAAGTAAAGTAGGATGCTGCTACAAGATGCAATCCAATGTCTTTTCTTATCACTGCATTTTCTTATGAAGTGGAAATTATTTTTAACTGCATCTACTACCTCATTTTTATTGATCTGGTTGATTTGAATGTGTTATTGGGAAAAGGTAATTGAGTAGTGAGGTCACATCCTGTTTTTTTTGGTAATGAGCAAAAGAAAAACCACAACAAAACACAGGGGTTAACCCCCTAAGTTGTCTGAGAACAAAAGCTGCTGAACACTGAATGGAGGCTCTTCCAGTTCAGCATGCGTTCCTGCTATAGTAGCTCCATCTTTTGCAAGTCTGTCTGCAACTCTATTAGCCTCTCTGCCAATAAGCTGAAGTTTAGCAACCCAATCCCAAGACATGATATCCTTAATTTTGCAAATGATATCTTCATCAATATGGCCCTCTGCATCCATTGAACCTGAACAGAATAAGAAAGCATCAGCACTATCTGTTTCACAAACAACATTCGTGCAACCTGAGCTCCAAGCTAAGAAGAGGCCATTCCAGATTCCCATAAGCTCGCAATGAATTACCCTTAAAAAAGTGCACCTACCCAAGCAACCACGGATCCAACGACCGGAACTATCCCGAATTGAGCAACCATAACAAGCTACATTTTTGTCCCATAACACACTTCCATCACAATTAATCTTCATAGAAGAATTTTCTGGAGCAATCCAATGTAAAACAATACTCCGGTGCACATTCTGCATCTTACCCTTTCCTAAAAAATTAAAGAAATCAGCCACATTATTCCTGATAAAACAAAGCAGAGAATTGGTGCTCCAACGATCACCATCAAAGACCTCTCTATTTCGGTTCCTCCAAATCCACCAAATAGCAGCAAAAATCACACTGTTCTCAGCATGAGACATGCATTTTAGGATCCACCTTTTCGGATCATTAGGTAAACCACTGATAAAAGAAGTCAAGTTCAGCCGATTCCACACCTCTCTAGCATTAAAACAATCAAACTCCGGCAATGCTTCACAGATTCCTCAGCAGTCCAGCATCTCTTACAAGAACTATTAAGGGACAAATTCCTTCTAAATCGCATCGTCTCAGTAGGCAACGCATCATGCATAGCTAGCCAAAAGACCAATTTAATTTTTTCTGGAATGTGAAGTTTCCACAAATGGTTCCAGTTGATGCTGCCATCCCTCATGAATTGCCGCTCAAGTAACCAAGCATAACCAGAAGCAGCAGTGTAACTCATCGAGCTAGAATGCAACCAAGCCCACCCACCATCACTAGAATCCCCTGCAAGAAAAGAAAAATTCCTGATCTCAAGCTTAATCGAATCAGGAATCGGAGTATAAAGATGATCAAAGGTCCAGGAAGATCCATTCCATAAATGAGCTATGGACAGATCTGAATCAATGATATGGATGAAGGGAGCTCTATCACAAATTCTACCAGAAGGAAGCCATTGACAGTACCAGGTAGACCTATCGGTGTTACCAATAAACCATTTAAACCCCTCTTGTAAAAACTTGTAAGCACAAGAAACTGATTTCCAGAGAGGAGAAGAACCAGATTTTTTTTTCATAAAAAACAACATGCTTATTCTTGCAATACTTGTGAAGGAGAACACGAACCCAAAGCTTCCCTCTATCTTTTAGAATCTGCCAAACCAATTTGCCTAAGAGAGCTATATTAGCAATCCTAGCATCTCTAATGGAAAGGCCACCATATCTTTTCGGCAACACAACCTTGTTCCATCCAACTAAATTTAAGCCTTTGCCTTCCCCACTTCCTCTCCAAACAAAATTACGAGTGATCTGATTCATCTTCTCACAGGCATAGGAAGGAAGGAAAGACACCTGCATATGATAGGTGGGAATAGAAGCAAGAACAGAATTGGCCAAACATAATCTACCAGCTCTGTTAAGGAGGCGACCTTTCCACCCATCCAACTTCCCTCTAATTCTAGCAATGACATCATTGGCAGTAGTTCTAGAAGCTCTTGCATGATTAAGGTTAATACCCAAGTATTTGCCCAGACTGGAGGTAAATCTAATAGCAGAAATTCCAGAAAAGATATCCCTCCGAGTTCTATTCACTTTAGAAGAACACATAGCTCTAGACTTATCATAATTAACTTTCATCTCTGAAGCTCTGCAAAAGACATCTAAAGCAGAAAGGACTAACCTTACCTGAGAGCTTCTGGCCTTACAAAAAAGGATTAAATCGTCAGCAAACATAAGGTGAGAAATCGTAGGACCTCCTCTAGAAACCGCAATAGGGCTCCAAGACCCATCATCCACTTTACTCGATATGAAAGCTCCTAATCGCTCCATGCACAAAACGAACAGGTAAGGAGACATGGGATCTCCTTGTCTCAGTCCCCTTCTAGGCTGGAATTGCTCCAGTCTATTACCATTCCAAAGAATAGAGAGACAGGAGCCAGTCACATAGTTCATGATCAAGGAAACTATTAAAGGAGGAAAGCCAAACACCTGTAAAGTATCCTTCAGGAAGCTCCAATTAATCCTGTCATAAGCCTTCTCAAGGTCAATTTTGAAAGCCAAAGTCCCTTTTTTATCCTTAGATTTCTTCATGTAATGAATAACTTCTTGAGCGAGAATAATATTATCAGTTGTTCCCCGCCCAGGAATGAAGCCCCCCTGCAGAGGACCAATAATCTCATGAAGGAATGGACGCCATCTATTCACCAAGACTTTGGTAATGATCTTATAAAGACAGTTGCACAAACTGATAAGTCTAAAGTCTTTACAATATCTAGGATCCTCACATTTAGGGATAAGGACAATCAGAGTTTCTAAAAGATTCGGATCCACCACACCCAAGGTGAAGGCCTTCTTAACAACCATCCAAACATCCTCACCAACAATGTCCCAGTACTCCTTAAAGAAGAAAGCATGAAAACCATCCGGACCTGGGGCTTTAAAGGATCCCATTTGCATCACCGCAGCTCGAACTTCCAAAAAGGAGATAGACAAGAGTAAAGCATCAACACCAGCCCTACTTAGAGAAGGTAAAACTTGCTGCCCAAGAGCTTGTAAATCAATAATGTCCTCAGAAGCAAACAGATTCTTATAAAAATTCACAGCTGTCTCTTGAATCCTCTTTTGATCTATCGACGATTCACCATTGTCAAGGAAAAGACCATGAATCTTGTTCTTCTTTCTACGAACCAAAGTTTGAGTATGGAAATATCTGTTATTCCTATCACCAAAACGCACCCTTAGTTCTCTAGACTTTTGGAACCAAAGAAGTTCCTCTTGCACCAGAATGGTAGTGTAATCTTTTTGAAGTTCTTTGTCTATATCCCGCAAGAGAGGAGAATCCTGTAAGGAAAGCTTCTTTTGAATGTGACTCATCTGATATTCAATCCAATCTTTCTACTAAGGATGTTACCAAAAATATCCTTATTGAATTTCAAGGCTTCCCTCTTAACTTCACAAAGGCTCTGCATCGGGTTAGGTTTGCCCTTATCCCAAGCTCTTCTCACCACTCCTTTAAACAAAGGATGAGTGCTCCAAGCCGCCTGAAATCTGAAAGGCCTAAGACCCCTAACCTTATCAACCCCATTACATCTAATAACAATGGGACAATGATCACTATGAAACCTGGTCATATTCTCAACAAAGGCTTCCGGGTACAGACTTCTTTTAGCAACATTTCTGTTCCCTTGGACTCTCCTGTACCAGGTAAACCGCGGTCCAATAGTATGCAGATCCAAGAGAGCACAATCGTTAAGACAATCAGTAAACAACTAAGCTCTTTTTGAATAGAAATCACCACCAGAAACCTCAGATCTATCAATAATCTCATTAAAATCCCCTAACAGCATCCAAGGGAGATTCATAGTCAAAGACAGACTGGCTAAACTCCGCATCTTATCCCACAACGACAACCTCTCAGTAGGAATAGGACTGGCGTAAATGGCAGAGCATAATCAAGAGTTCCCTGAATGATGGATGTTAAAAGATACAGCCTGCGGACAAACATCCACCACATCACAAGAAATAGAAGAATCATTTGACAAAACCCAGATGCCCCCTTTATGACCAACCGCTTCTTCAATATGGATTGGACGAAAGTTCAACTTCTCCCAAAAAACAGCCACTTTTGAGAACAAAACGTGAGTCTCCAACAACACCACAATTGAGGGAGAGATCTTGTTAGTTAGATTTTTTAGATGAACACGAGCTACCTTATTAGCAGCTCCTCTCACATTCCAGGCAACAATATTAAAGGCTTTAAAATCCATAAAATAACCTGGAAAGTGAATACAGGAGGGCGAATGCCCTCACGTTGCTGCCTGAGTTTGATAGACCTCCACCGCAGCTGGAGCCTTGGAATCATTATCACTCTTATCATCAAAAGGAAGAAGCTTTTGATGTTCTGTTCCGATGCTCTGACCAGGTTCCTCTTGTGGTGAGTTCTGAAGAGAAGGGGGCCTTCTTCTTTTGTATTTATTACTCAAAGAGAATAGTGGGGTAGAAGCATTGTTCTCTTTCCCATTAGAAGTACCTTTCCCGTGACTAAGGAGCCCATTAGGACATTTGGCAACGGAAGAATTCACATTGGGCTTAAGAAAAGGTTTAAAAACACTTTGCTTCTTCTTAAGGGCTTTTCCATGTAGCTTAGATCCACTCGACTGGCCCACTTGCATGACTCGCACAGATTTAGTGGACCCCTTCTCTCCTCCACCTCTACGTTTCGACTTAACCTCAATCCATGCAGAGTCATTATTAGCAGCTGCAAAAATCACGGGATCCTTACTATCATTCACAATCAAATCCTTAACTGATGCCTGATTAATTTTTTCCTGATCTGGAAATCTTGATCCTGTCTGAACTTCGTCCGTCGTCATCACCATCTCAGTGGAGCCTTTTCCAGGATCCGCCGGCTGAGGTTGAGCTTTCTCCCCATCTTTCCCTGCAACACAGTTTCTGTCTACATGACCATAACACATACAAGATCCACAGATCAAGTGCAGACTCTCATATTCAATCTCATGCCAGTGATCATTAATCCATACCCTTTTATGCACAGGTTTACCAAGATCCAATTCAACACAAACCCTAGCAAAGCGTCCCCGTTCCAAGGACTTAGTCGTTGCATCAACTTTGATCGGTTTTCTAATCCCAGAGGCTATGGCTCTCAACATATTTTCTTGGTAATACATTAAGTTTAGCCCCGAGAACTTAACCCAGACAAGAGTCTTCCCAAAACAAGATTCATTTGGATTGAAATCCGGGCTCCACCTTTTTACTCCCAAGTAATGATCATGAATCATCCATGGCCCTTCGTCAATGACTTTGTCTCTATCAGCCTCCTTCTCAAATTTGACCATGTAGTAACCTTTACCTACATTCATGAGGTCAAAACCACCCTGCAACCGCCAAAGGGTTGTAACTTGCTGCTTAACAAACGAAAAACCCATATTCTTGCCAAGAACCTTGATGACCAAAGCATCATCCCAGGCAGCCGATGCATCCTTAATCACCTCATTGGAAAAAGTAATCATAGGTTCACCTCCTTCCCAGGCCAGTGAAGCCAGCTTCTTGTCCAAAAGATCCACTCCTGAAAGAAGAGGTCGGTGTACAGACTTTCCAGCCAAAACCTTATCCCTAAAGGAGATCATAGGCTGACTCTTCCATCAGAAGCACTCCCCTGTACCCCCTCCTTAGCACCAGATGAGCCCCCCAAAACACTCTCCCCCTTATCCTTCATGCCGCCAATGGCATCCTCACTATGAACCACCCTCTCTCTCGCTCCTGCTCCCACCCTCTCGCTCCCACTCATCCTCACTTTTTACTCACAATCTCGCTCTCACTCATCCTCACTTTTTTACTCACAAACTGATTTTACACTTCTTTTTCTGGGTGATACATCGTGTTTAATAATTAGTTTTTGTTTAATTATCCTAAAATGCCCTTTACTTTCTTTCACAATTAAACTAGGGAAAAATTATAGTGCACAACAAAAAAACCAGTCAAAACAGTCATATATAATATGCATAACGTATATTACATATTATGTACACCATATATGATATGTTGTGCAAAATATATATTACATGTTGCAGCATCATTTTTTTTTACAATATGTGATACATGTTGTACACATTATGTAATATATAGTGTGCACAATATGTGATGTACATTTTGCAAATTATATTATATATGTTGTGTATAATATGTTGATTGTTTTGGCTGATTTTTTGTTGTATATATAACAATGCTCTTAAACTAGTACTGTAATGTTATTTCAAGATTAATCCATACTTAATTGACACTATTGATATTTTTTTGGTCAAATTTTTAGTTGATGTTATCTTTTATTTTCAATATATGGTGTTTTTTAACTCTTTTTCTCATCAATTATATAAAATTTGTATTTTCACATAAACATAACAATAAAAAAGATTACGTAAAAGTGAACTTCAAAATTAGAATATCAATGTTTCATATTTTAAAGAGGTTAACAATTTATTAAACATTATTATTCTGATTTTGACAAATATTTATATAGCATTTTGATAAATATTATCATCTAAAATATGTATCATCCGTAAAAAAAATTAGAAAATTTATCAAAGGAAAAGAAAAAAAATTTAAACCTTTGTCTATATAATCTATCTATATTAAAAATAAACAAAACATATATACTTTATAAATTATGAAGTAATTTATTATCTAAAAGGATGATATTCATCGTGTGAAAAAGGGAAAAGTGAAGTTATTGTTTATATAACCTGTTTATGCTAAAAATAAAATTATATTCTATAAATAATAAAATATAGTAAAATTAAATTAAATATTTATTACGTCTATTTTTAAATTTTATAATTTATTCTTTAAATAATATTTTATGTAAATTCTATTATAATATATTATATTTATAAGATTTAATAAAAATCACATTTGTGTTTGGAGGTTCCTTAGGTTCCGTTTGGTTTAGATTTTGGTAGAATTGCTTTAAAAATAATTAATGTTAAAAGAATTGTGTTTAAAATAATTGAGGTAGAAAAAATTGATTTATGTTTGGAAAAAATGTTAAAAAAGTGGATTTGAGAGAGTTGTTGTGAGATAGTAAAAGTAAAAGCTAATACTTTTAGCTTCCATTAGAATCAATTATTTTTAAAGTGATGCACATTTTCTAGAAGTAAAATGATAAAACAAACGCATTAACTTTTTTCTAACTCATTTTTCTAAACTCAACTGAATTTTAGAGTGTAACCAAACACACACGAACAAGTTAGGTAATGTCTGTCGTTTGGATTGTGAAATAAAAAAATCATGGAAGCACATGAGATCATAGTAATTAAAATAAATGAAAGAAATATGTTTTGATATATCTAATAGATCATTTGATCATTTTAACTTTAAAAGAGTGTCTATTATTACAAATATCATTAAAAGTTATGTGTCTCTCATATGATCATGAGAACCATTTCAAGGTGTAGGTGTGCAGGAGAAAATCACTTCAACCAAATTGAAACTTTAAAATTGATCAAGCTTGAAAGCTTATCTTTTTAAGAAGCTGTCACGACCCAATCCGGATACGTGACCGGTACATGGGACACTGATAACGTGGTTTTTGCCAATATTTTATACCCTTAATTTGGATGATTGTATGCAATATTTTGCTCTATTTTGACCTTTTATTGTGTTTAATACAACTTGGAATTAATCTGGGCTTAATAGAAATAAAGGCTAAAATAACAAGTTTTATGATGTTTTTACAATTCAAAGATGACCTTTACACTTGATCTTGGATATTTTGTATTTTTAGTACAGGCCACAGGTATTATTAGAGCTGTAGACATCAGGAACTGAGCAAGAAGCGGAGCAGTGGATTTCAGAACCAGCATCGAGCGCTCCAGCGCCCATAGCGCGCTCCAGCGCGCGAGGTTCACTTAAACTCGTCACGTGCACAGCGCCGGCGCTCTAGCGAGCTATACGCGCCCCAACGCCGCGCCACAACTCTGTCACAGCAGAAACCCTATCTGCACGAGTTGGGGGCCCAAATTGATTAGGGTTTGTAGGCTGCTCATCTTATTTAAAGGAAGCTAATGCATCAGAAACAACATCTCTCAACACCTCCACTTTTACATCTTTTCTTTTCCTAGTTAGAGTTATTTTTCTCTCCATTAGGATTTCCGTTTTTCCTAGTTTAGCTCTATCTCCTTCATTTATATTTCCAACGTTATTCGTCCAGCCCTTTTGAGTTTTGTAAGTTACTCTTTTATCATTAATTCAGTTATTCGTTTTTCCATCTTTACAATTTGCATTTAATTTCTTACTTTGCTCTTTATTGTTAATTGCTTTCTTTATTCCAATTTATTTCTTGCCTTTTTAATTCCTGCCATGAGTAACTAAGTTTCTTGGTGGTTTATGAAGGTGTGAACATCATTGGAGTAAATTGAGGCTTTGTTCTTAATCTTGCATAAGTTTTCATTATCAACCCTTGGCATATAATTTGAGATCTTAAATTGTGTGTTTAATCCTTTGTCTTGGCTTACTCGATTGAGTTAGGCTAATTCATTGGCATATGTTTATGTGTTAGTTGATTAATTGATGCATGACATATTAGGATTTGGTAATGAGTAATTAATTGGCTGATTAGTCTCTTTAATTAGATTAATGTGATTGGCTTTAATAATTGTTGAAAGTGGAACCAAAGGTGAGATCTCACTAATTAATCTCATTTTAGGCAATTAATCATTAGAATCACAACAAAGGAGTTAGATCTAACTCCGGCGTAATTAATCAACTCATGCATTCTTTTGTAGCCAATGATAACACCCTAATGAATGTTCCACCCCCATAAACCACTGTTTTTATTATTCTCATTTTATTCCAATTTAATTCCCTTGCATACAAAACCCCCCAATTGTGACAAATCGTCATACAACTAGTCTTGTGCATTACTCTCTTAGCCATTCCTTGTAAGAGACGACCCTGGTTTCCACTAAACTATATTAGGGGAACTTGGTTTTACAAATTGAAATTAAATTTGTGGCTGCCACGACAGTAGCCATCAAATTTTTGGCGCCGTTGCCGGGGAATGGCGATGAAAGTAATCACTAGTTGTTTGATTTGTGAATAGTGTTTATAACTGTTTCATTTATTTTTCTTTGTTTCTTTCAAAATAAAAACAACAAAAAGATTTTCTTTTTATTTTGCACTTTATTTTCGTTTTTTATTTTAATTTTACCCCTTCCAGACTCGCTGTTCCAAGAACAGCTGAGTCTGCTGATACTCGCGCTCCAGCGCGTATACAGCGCCCTAGCGCGGGCTGCGAACTGAAAAGTTGCAGTTCTGTGTACCGCGTTGCTTTCCACTGGTCCTGAACTTTCTGATCTATTTGTTAGTGTTTCAGGTTTGAGTTCAAACCATGGGAGACCATCAGCTTACCTTGAAAGAACTCGCAGCTCCGGATCTCACTCAACAACCTTTGGGGATCGCCTACCCAAGGTTGGATGCCGAATTCGAGCTTACGGGAGCGATTCTTCATCTGCTTCCTAAGTTCCACAGTTTGGCCGGAGATGATCCACACCAGCACCTCAAGGAATTCCATGTGGTGTGTGAGACTCTCAAGCCAAGAGGAGTCAACGAGGAACACGTAAAGCTTCGGGCTTTTCCGTTCTCTCTGGACGGTCAAGCAAAGCAATGGTTCTTGAATCTGCCAAATGGAGCTGTCACCACATGGATTGGCATGAAGAAAATCTTCTTGGAGAAGTTCTTCCCAGCCTCGAGGGCAGTGGCCATAAGGAAGGATATCAGTGGCATCCGCCAACTCCAGGGTGAGTCTCTCTATGAGTATTGGGAGAGATTCAATAAATTAGTGGCGAGTTGTCCAACCCATCAGATATCTGAACAACTCCTGATCCAATATTATTATGAGGGTCTGACGGGTATGGACCGGTGCATGATCGATGCTGCTAGTGGTGGTGCCTTGATGGACAAAACCCCGGCAGATGCAAGGATCCTATTCGAAAACATGGCTGTGAATTCACAGCAGTTTGGCACAAGGGCAACTGCCGTGACCAAAGGGGTGAATGAGGTAGCTCAACCGGAAAGTGGTGGCCTACACCAGAAACTGGAAGAGATTGCTATCTTCATGAAGCAGCTGGCCATTAACCAAACCAACGCGGGGACTCCAAGCCAACATCTGTTGTGCGGGGTATGTTCTCTGGACTCCCATGCAACTGACCAGTGCCTACACTCTCAAGAAGGAACAACAACGGTGGCAACCACGAACGTGATTCCGGGAAGGCCCCAATTTCAACAGCAGCAAGTCTGGTATCAACCTTCCCATCAAAGGCAATTTCAAACCCCAATGCCTGTATATCCACCAATCTCACTACTGACCTTACCTGCACCTCCCATATCTGCTGATCCCTTAGTGATGTGATGAAACTACTCATGGAGCAGTAAAATATGATGTTGAATCTGCAGAATGAGGTCAACCAAATGAGAGGGGGCAGGAGGATCTCTGATAACCAGGGGAATGTACTTGCTGTTCAATTGAGATCGGGGAGAGCACTAAAAGACCTCAAGTCATCTCAACCTACAAGGGAGAACGAATTGCTTGAAACGGAGGATACTGCCGTTGATCCACCTGTGGAATAGGTCATTTCCGAATCAGTCCCCGAGGAGCCAACCATAGTCTCCCCTTCCATTCCATTCCCTCAAGCCACTTTGACAGAAAAGAAGAGAAAGGAAATGGAATTGGATAAGGAGCTATTGGACATCTTCAGGAGTGTAGAAGTAAACATTCCCTTGCTTGACGCTATCAAGCAAATTCCTAAGTATGCCAAGTTTTTAAAGGAACTATGCACCAATAAAAGGAAACTTAAAAGGGAATGAAAAGGTAAAATTTGGGGGGAATGCTTCCTCAATAATCACTCAAAATCTCCCACAAAAATGCAAGGATCCCGGCACTTTCACCATTCCATGCACAATTGGCAACATGCAATTCCGAGAAGCCATGGCTGATTTGGGTGCAGCCATAAATGTCATGCCAAGATCGGTATACCAAGCTCTAAACGTTGGAACACTCAAAACCACCGGCGTGATCATTCAATTGGTCACCGCACCATACAACACCGATGGACTTCTGGAAGATGTGTTGGTTAAGGTAAATGATTTAATATTTCCAGCTGATTTTTATGTATTGGAAATGGCACAAGATGAAGAGTGTAACCAGCAAGCATTAATTCTTGGTAGACCTTTCCTAAAAACTGCTAAAGCCAAGATTGATGTCCATGCTGGTAGCCTCTCTATGGAATGTGGGGAATTCAAAGTCCAATTTAATTTGAAAGATGCTATGAAATTTCCATCTGAGAACCATTCTGTTTTTGCACTAGATATCATGGAAACTTTACTTGAAAACAATATTGATGGTATCTCAAATGGCTTCGACTCATGGCTAGACTTTGACTTTGAATTCAACTGTCCAGATTGTGAAAATTGTGAGGATCTTTGTGAGAATTGTTTAGCAATGGATTTATCCCTCGGGATACCCCAATAATACTCAATTTTGGCTGATGAATTCGAGTATGGGGCAGATCCTACCTGTGCTGGGAGCGATAACACTGCTGCTGGAATTTTGCAGCAGGAACTCGCGCCCGAGCGCCCCCTGGGCGCCAGAGCGCACGCTCGCAGCACAGAAAATTCAATTTCTGCTGATATCTGCGATTCTGACCAAACCATCTCTATTCCTGACCTAAATTCGAGATATAATGCTTGTTCTTCTGCCAAAGTGTTCTCAATTTCAGGTGACTCAAAGGAAGGGGAACAGAACGCATCCAAGGAGGAACTGAAACCGCTTCCCCCACACCTCAAATATGCCATTTTGGGAGAAGGACAAAACCAACCAGTAATTATTGCCAATGACCTTTCATCTGAGCAAGAAGAGAGACTCGTCAATGTATTGAAAGGTCACAAGGAAGCGATTGGTTGGACATTGGTGGATATTAAGGGTATTAGTCCTTCTACATGCACTCATCGCATCTTCTTGGAAGATGACGCCAAACCAGTAAGGCAACCCCAGAGGAGACTAAACCCTCTGATCCTTGACGTGGTGAAAAAAGAGGTCACAAAATTGCTGGCCGCGTGGATCATTTACCCCATTTCCGACAGCCAATGGGTCAGCCCGGTGCAAGTAGTGCCCAAAAAGTCAGGAATAACTGTGGTGCGCAATGAGAACAACGAACTCATTCCTACCATAATTCAGAATAGTTGGAGGGTATGCATTGACTACCGGAGACTTAATCAAGCCACCCGGAAAGATCATTTCCCTCTGCCCTTCATTGATCAAATGCTGGAGAGACTAGCAGGCCAGTCAACATTACTGTTTCCTGACGGATTCTCCGGATACTTCCAGATCCACATCGCTCCTGAGATCAGGAGAAGATCACTTTCACATGCCCCTTTGGTACATATGCTACCGCCGCATGCCGTTTGGGTTGTGCAACACACCAGGTACTTTCCAAGATGTATGGTAAGCATCTTCTCCGATTTCCTTGAAAATTGCATGGAAGTATTTATGGATGATTTCACTATTTTTGGATCCTCTTTCGATGACTGCCTTGCATAGTCTGGAAAAGGTTTAAAAAGATGTATCTCTGCCCGCCTTGTTTTGAACTTTGAAAAATGTCATTTTATGGTCAAACAAGGTGTGGTACTTGGGCATGTCATCTCTAAAGCTGGAATCTCGGTAGACAAAGCTAAAATAGATGTTATTTCCTCTCTGCCTTACCCCGCCCAGTGTGCGGGAGGTTAGTTCTTTTTTGGGTCATGCAGGATTTATCGGAGATTCATCAAGGATTTCAGCAAGATTGCACTACCATGACCAAGCTGCTGCAGAAGGAAGTAGAATTCCAGTTCGATGATGCATGCAAGAAAGCATTTGACGAATTGAAGGAGCACCTCACCACTGCACCTGTAATTCAACCACCGGACTGGACGCTGCCGTTTGAGCTCATGTGTGACGCTTCAAACTACGCATTGGGCGCTGTCTTAGCCCAATCGGTGGGTAAGGTTTCTCATGTCTTTATATTATGCGTCTCGTACTTTGGATGCTGCACAATCCAATTATACCACTACTGAAAAAGAGCTTTTAGCAATTTTTTTGCATTAGATAAATTTCGGTCATATTTGCTAGGCTCCAAGGTAGTGGTATACTCCGATCATGCAGCTCTAAATATCTTTTAAAGAACCTGAAGCCAAGCCAAGGTTAATTAGGTGGATGCTACTCTTACAAGAGTTTGATTTAGAAATACGGGATTGGAGTGGTGCTCTTAATTTGGTTGCTGACCATTTAAGTAGAGTTGAGCACATTCCCAAAGATCCCCTTCCACTTAATGACTCTTTTTCTGAAGAGCACTTGCTTAAGGTTGATGTCATTCCATGGTATGCACCGATTGCCAATTATTTTGGCAGGCCGAGTTATCCCATCCAAACTTTCAAAATCCAGTAGAGAAATTCAAAAGTGATTGCAAATATTACTTTGGGGATGCACCATATTTGTGGAGACTCGGGTCTGATCAAGTAATTAGACGTTGTGTGGATAACATGGAATTCCAATCAATCTTAACTTTCTGTCATTCTGGGCCTAGTGGAGGTCACTTTGGACCTCACCGCACTACTAGGAAAATCCTTGACTGTGGATTTTATTGGCCTTCCATTAAGAAAGACTCTTATGAGTTCTGTAAGTCATGTGAGCAGTGCCAACGAGCTGGAAATAACTCATGGAAAAATGAAATGCCCCAACAACCTTTACTATTCTGCGAAATCTTTGATGTGTGGGGAATTGATTTCATGGGACCACTTCCTAGCTCTCGTGGTTTTGTTTACATCCTTCTCGCTGTGGATTATGTCTCAAAATGGGTGGAAGCAATTGCCACCAGAACTAATGATTTCGCAGTTGTAGTTGCTTTTGTTAGGTCCAATATTTTCTGCAGGTTTGGAACACGAAGGGCCATCATTAGTGACAGAGGGACTCATTTTTGCAATAGGAGCATGGATGCCCTACTCCGTAAGTATGGGGTTGTTCATAGGATCTCCACTGCCTATCACCCCCAAACTAACGGGCAAGTAGAAGTCTCCAATCGTGAGATCAAAAGAGTCTTAGAGAAGGTAGTGAACCCCAACAGGAAGGATTGGAGTCTAAGGCTAGATGATGCACTGTGGGCATACAGAACAGCGTTCAAAACCCCAATAGGCATGAGCCCTTTCAGACTTGTCTTTGGAAAGGCATGTCACTTGCCTGTGGAATTAGAACACAGAGCCTATTGGGCGATCAAGCAGTGAGACATGGATCTAACCTTGGCAGGAGAACACAGAAAGCTCCAATTACAAGAATTGGAAGAGTTGCGTCTGGAGGCCTACGAAAGTTCTCGGTTGTACAAAGAAAAGTCAAAGGCATTCCACGACAGTAACATTTCCAGGAAGGAGTTCAAGGACGGACAAGAAGTACTGCTCTACAATTCAAGGCTAAAATTGATGGCTGGGAAACTCAGGTCCAGATGGGATGGACCTTTCATTGTTTCTAGAGTCTTTCCCCATGGAGCGGTGAAAATCTGTTGTCCAAAAACCAACTCAAAGTTCAAGGTCAATGGGCACAGATTAAAAATCTTCAACAGAAATCAGCAGCATACAGAGGAGAATGAGATGGATATCATCCATCTTGAGGACCCAAATTCTGCATGAGCAGTCAACCGTCCAACTTAGGGACGTTAAAACAAAGTGCTTGGGGGAGACAACCCACCGAAATTTAATTTCTGCACTTAGATAGCTTTTTCGTTATTGTTTCTTATTTATTAACATTTGTTTCAGTAATCAATTAGCCAATTGGACAATCATTCGTAGTCCAGCAGCTGTCATGAAAGTTGCAGCAGATTCGCGCTCCAGCGCGCCTCACGCGCTCTGGCGCCCGCGGGAACACGACCGCAGCGCTCTGGCGCCTGTAACTCGCCCCAGCGGCCCTGGACGATTGAGTCCTCCGTAGGTCCTTTCTATACCCTTTTCTCTGTTCTTTAATTTGTTGACACTGGGGACAGTGTCTCATTCAAGTGTGGGGAGGGTGTAGATAAAATTGGCTTTTGTAAATAATGGCATGCCTAACTCTTTTTCTTTTCTTCTTCTTTATTTTATTTTGTTTTTATGTGTTTTTAAGTAGATGATTGGGTAGTTTTCTTTATAGCACCTTTTGATCTGAAATTGTTTGCCCTTTGATTTTAACTCAGGAATGTTGGCATGATAATCTAATATGAGTTTGAATTGTTTGTGTTATCTCTGTTGGTTGGTTGGATTACCTGTGAGATTTGAGCCTTAATGTGATTACATATATCAACTGATCACTTTCTTTCTGTGAGCACACACACACTTGTATTTGTTATTCCCGAATTTGCTTGATTCTTGTTTTGCTTTATACATGTTGCATGTGATTGAGGCATAATTTTGTTTTTACATTTAAAACCACTTAGCCAAATAGCCAACCCATACACAATTCCCATTGTTTGTAGCCAATTTGAGCATTTATCCCTTTTTGTTACTAAGCTCATTACAAGCCAAAGACAGAAAAACAATGAAAAATCCCTTCTGAGAAACTAGGAGGACATGGTTTGATTATTGGGCAAAGGTCTTAAGTGTGGGGAAATTGGGTTAAATTGAGCACTGGTATAAATTGCAAAATATTGGGATATAACTGTAAGGGTAGCTTTTGTACATAAGTGGTCCTTTGTTACTCTATTTTCCACCTCATTTCAACTACCAAAAGAATTGAGATGAGGTAATCAAAAAAAAAAATTGAAAAATACAGAAAAAATCAAGAAAAAAATGTGAATTCTGCAAATAAAGGTTGTTGGGTTTCTGGGAATTAATGTGAAATTATTTGGGAACCTTAGGAATGTCAAATTTAAGAATTTATGGGATATTGATCCTGGGTATTTCTATTCTCTCCATCTTTTCTCTCTCTATCTTTTCTGTAGTGATAGAAGTCATCTAGGATCGATCGAACCATGAAGTCTTAGTTTTTTGGAATTAAGTCCACTTCCCATATATATGCCACACCTGTCCCAAGCCCCGTTACAACCCTGAAAAGACCTCTTGATGCACCATGTTTGTAAAATTGCAATGTTAGGAGTATAGCAAATTTATGGAATGTGAATACTTGTGTGAAATATTTAATTGAGTGTTTAGCCAAAACACTGAGTGATTGAGAGAGAAACACACTGGTGAGGGCCAATCAACCAACTTTGCATAACATGAACTGATTCTCCTAACTCATGAATTTTTCTTAATGCCAACCGATAACATGTTAAGGGTGTTGCATAAATCTGACCAAGGTGTGCTGTTTTGAATAACTTCTCATCATCTGTAGATTTTATTTTTTTTTCTTTTAGGACTTAGGTGTTAGATGTGTTAGCCAATGCTTTGCTTTGAGAGATGCTCGGAATCATTGCTTTTGCATGAGGACATGCAATTGTTCAAGTGTGGGGATATTTGATAACGTGGTTTTTGCCAATATTTTATAGCCTTAATTTGGATGATTGTATGCAATTCTTTGCTCTATTTTGGCCTTTTATTGTGTTTAATACAACTTGGAATTAATCTGGGTTTAATAGAAATAAAGGCTAAAATAACAAGTTTTATGATGTTTTTACAATTCAAAGATGACATTTGCACTTGATCTTCGATATTTTGTATTTTTAGTACAGGTCACAGGTATTATTAGAGTTGTAGACATCAGGAACTGAGCAAGAAGCGGAACAGTGGATTTCAGAACCAGCATCGAGCGCTCCAGCGCGCGAGGCTCACTTAAACTCGTCACGTGCACAGCGCCGGCGCTCTAGCGAGCTATACGCGCCCCAGCGCCGCGCCGCAACTCTGTCACAGCAGAAACCCTATCTGCACGAGTTGGGGGCCCAAATTGATTAGAGTTTGGAGGTTGCTCATCTTATTTAAAAGCTAATGCATCAGAAACAACATCTCTCAACACCTCCACTTTCACATCTTTTCTTTTTCTAGTTAGAGTTATTTTTCTCTCCATTAGGATTTCCGTTTTTCCTAGTTTAGCTCTAGCTCCTTCATTTATATTTCCAACGTTATTCGTCCAGCCCTTTTGGGTTTTGTAAGTTACTCTTTATCATTAATTCAGTTATTCGTTTTTCCATCTTTCCAATTTGCATTTAATTTCTTACTTTGCTCTTTATTGTTAATTGCTTTCTTTATTCCAATTTATTTCTTGCCTTTTTAATTCCTGCCATGAGTAACTAAGTTTCTTGGTGGTTTATGAGGGTGAACATCATTGGGGTAAATTGAGGCTTTGTTCTTAATCTTGCATAAGTTTTCAATATCAACCCTTGGCATATAATTTGAGATCTTAAATTGTGTGTTTAATCCTTTGTCTTGGCTTACTCGATTGAGTTAGGCTAATTCATTGACATATGTTTATGTGTTAGTTGATTAATTTATGCATGACATATTAGGATTTGGTAATGAGTAATTAATTGGCTGATTAGTCTCTTTAATTAGATTAATGTGATTGGCTTTAATAATTGTTGAAAGTGGAACCAAAGGTGAGATCTCACTAATTAATCTCATTCTAGGCAATTAATCATTAGAATCACAACAAAGAGTTTGATCTAACTCCGGCGTAATTAATCAACTCATGCATTCTTTTGTAGCCAATGATAACACCCTAATGAATGTTCCACCCCCATAAACCACTGTTTTTATTATTCTCATTTTATTCCAATTTAATTCCCTTGCATAAAAAAACCCCCAAATTGTGACAAACCGACATACAACTAGTCTTGTGCATTACTCTCTTAGCCATTCCTTGTGAGAGACGACCCTGGTTTCCACTAAACTATATTAAGGGAACTTGGTTTTACAAATTGAAATTAAATTTGTGGCTGCCACGACAGTAGCCATCAGACACCGTGTCCCATGTCAGCCTTAACCTGCACATGTATGGACATAACCAGAATACTCGACATGAACAACACGCTTCTCATATATATATATATATACCGAACGATTTTATCAATTCTCCTTGTATACACCATATAACTAGTACATATTATAAAGATCTATATGATTAAAAACCCACAACCATATACAAAGATTATCAGTGAGTCGTACATAAACCCTGATAGATACACTAAATACATACAAAACCAAGAATCCTATTTGTAACCTTGTGAAGCACAAGACCTAAATTTTCACTATTACAAAAGGCCTCTAGATCATGAGGCTCACAATAGCTAAGACCTCGGCGATACGAACGAGTCCATCCCTCGATCTACACCTGAGACTAAAAATGTTTTGTATGAATGGATGAGTCATACGCTCAGTGAATAATATATTATAAATAAATTATGATTCAACAAGCAACAATACCTACAAGTATCCACAATTCACAATCATAATATCTTAACACAATTCACATCCATACCCTAATAACTTATACGTCAAACTCGTCTCACGTCCTCCTTTAATTAATGTGTTTACTTATGGATCCCAGGAGCCCCGTTCCTTCTCAGATCCTTATTATGTCTCAGGAGCCTAGCCCATCATCGGACTTATACTTTAAGGAACCTCGAGAGCCCTGCCCCTCCTCAGGTTTCTTATCAATGTCCCGGGAGCCCAGCCCCTCCTCGAACTTACACTTTAAGGAACCTCGGGAGCCCCGCCCGTCCTCAGGTTCTTATCAAGCTTTACTCAAGTTCTCAATCCTTACATTTGCATTATACTATCGCAAATCCTTTCTCACATAAACACATACTCATTCATACTCATATCATCAACACTTCATCATCACAACATCATCATATTATTGACACATCATCATTTCATCTTTATCATATTATCATCACAATATCATCATATCATTATCATACTATCATCACAACATCATCATATCATTATCATATTATCATCACAACATCATGATCTCATTATCATATTATCATCCGAACATCATCACATCATTATCATGTCATCATTCCTAGGGTGCTTAAATCAAATGGCTCTAATACAAGTATAACATGCATAAACCAAATACATTCCAACTCCCACACATCCAACCTCATTTAATACCAATTTATCATCATAAAATACTCAAAATGATATTTCGGGTAGTGGTGAACGAGGGGAAATGAAGGTATACTTAAATATGTGGAGGAGGTGATTTAAAATCATAAAAAGAAAGTTTTGACTTTGTGTAATCGATTACAGACTTGTTGTAATCCATTAACAGAGACTAATTTTTCCCTGAAAGATGATTTTCTCAAGTTTATGACCTTGTAATCGATTATTAATTCGTGGTAATCGATTACAGCCTTTGAAAACATTATTTTTCTGAAATTGGCCTCTGGTAATCGAATACATAGACATGGTAATCGATTACCAACAGCTCCATGGGCGGTTTTCTGTAGAAAACAACACGAAAAACTTTCCCAAATCCACTCTTTCACCACAACCCATCCAAATCAAACATAACCAACATCCAATAATCATCATATATCAACCAATATCAATCCCGATCAACTATCATATCGTATAAATCTCAATAATAATCAAAATAAACCATAAACCATAAATAACCCATTACTCACAAAAATACTCAAATAGAGTTAATGGCTCAACCAGGAACTAGGATGAGTTGCCCAGAGCTTCTCTAGTTGAATGAGACCCTAGAGAATACATCACACAATTTAGATTCACAACAAACCCATAAATCTCAAGATTCCCAAAAAAACCCTAAACCCCCAAGTTCAAAAATAGAGAGGAAGAAGGGACCAATAGAGAGAAAGAAATACTCTATATACTTACCCACAAGACAAAAGGTGAGAAATGACCAAATGATCTTGAAGATTGATGGGGATTTGATGTTGGTTTCTTGAGAGAGAATGAGAAGGAGAGAAGAGGAGGAAATGAAGAAGAAAAGAAGAAAATGAGAGGGGGAGGGAGGTGCACGGGAAAATAAAGGGGAAGAGAAGGGAAAGAGGAAGAAAGGGGGGAGGGGCACTTGGTGTCCTATCTCCCCGGGATGTACTGTGATCTCTTACTTATAAACTCATACCACTCTATGGTATTACAATCTTCCCCTTAAAGAATTCGGGCCCCAAATTCAAACACAGAGGAAAAGGAAGAATGACTTGAGTCTTGAAAGAGATGAGGATATCTAGCCCTCAAGGCTTCCTCCGATTATCATGTAGACTCCTGACCTGAGTGGTTCCACCAAACCACCTTCACCGTAACAACTTCCTTAGAACAAGGTTACTTACACGTCGATAAAAAATATAATCACCACTAGTTCCTTGTCATATGCCAATGCTCACCCAAAGGTAGCACTTGATGCTCTAGTGCATGAGATGTGTCAGATAAACACTTCCTCACATCGGATGCATAGAGGAATATTCCGGCGAGAGTGCCAACCGGTAGGTCATAATTGTTAGCTCCAGGACCCTTCTAGACCAGTTTCACATGACCAATCATATTGGGTTGGTTTTGAATATTCTTGAATCTTGAAACTTGAGGCTTGAGATTGTTCTGGAATCTTGAAATTCTTCGGGATCTTGATAGAATTTTCGGGAATCTTCTAGAATCTTCACAAATTCTTGGGAATCTTCTAGTCTTGAAATTCTTGCAGAGTATTCTGAGTTCTTGTATCTTCATGTAGAATCTTCTAACAGAATCTTCTGGTCCCGCATGGAATCTTCGGAAATCTTGTAGATTCATATAAAATCTTTAGGAGACTCACTGAATCTTTTTAAAGAGTCCGTAAAAATATTTTGTTACTTAAATGCAAGATATTTTCTAGAATAAATTCTAGATAATTATTTTTAAATCAATTGCATCTAATTCTGCATACAAGATCTTTCTAGAGATTTTATTTTGATTCTCTATTTTATTTAGTATAATTCGAATATATATATATATATATATATATATATATATTATACATGAATATTTAAATAGAGATTTTTGTAAGGATGATTCTCTATTTAATTCCATGTATTTTCCATAAATAAAATATGTGAAATCATATAGAGTCTTCAAGTAAAATTTTCCTTAATTAGAAAAGCCTTGTAGTGATCTTCAAAAATTTGGATTGATTGCTTGTTCTCTAAGCTTATGTCGCCACTTTTGTTCTTCATTGTAGTCAAGATATGTCTTTTTTAAATTTTAATTAATTAAATCCTAAAATACACTTAACAAACAATTAGCTCAACCAAATTAAAACTTTTATTTTATTATTACTCAGCTTACCATATAGTACGTGAGGGGTTCATTAGAGGTTTTACTCAATTTATTTCCTGTGTGGTTCTGTAGCTGTGAATCTAGTTCAGAAAAATTGTCCAATCAAATGCTATAATTTCTTGTCTTAAATAAAGACCAAAAGCTTTGTCTGTATCTGAGTAGCACCAAATTGTTATGATCACATTCGAGACCTAAGTAACGGTATTTTTCCATTGACATTTTGTTTTTTCGTAATTTTTTTTGTTTATTTTTTTCATCACTGAATTTTTTTATTTTATTTTAAATAATTAAGAGTTAAATATTTATATACATTATTTCTAATATGTCAATGTTTTTCTCCATTTTTTCAATTTTCACCATTAAAATTTTTATGCAATTTAATTTAATAATTCTAATGAATTTAATTATATTTATATAAATTATTTCTACTAAGTTTTATGTCAAATTTTTTCTTAAGTTTTCTTAGATTTGATTCCATTATATATATATATATATAATATAACTAAAAATGAGCATTTGAACATTAAATGTGTCAATAAAAAAGTAATATTGACAATTAGTAACCATTGAAAATACTTAAAATTAGTTTATGAGTATATTCAACGATCATTAATTGTCATCAAATTAAAGAATATTTATGACTATTTTCAACGGACAACAAATGTCAATATACCTTTTTTTGATAATATTTTTATCAACATTTTTGATAATTACATGTTGAAAATAATTATTATTGTTGTAGCGTATACAGAGTAATTTTAAGGTAATTTTACATTATTAATCAATAAAATTTTAAATTTATCCCATATCATATTAAGTATATATCTATTATGTGTGAAATTGCTCATTTTGATCTCTAAAATTGTATACATGAGTTATCTTGGATTTTTAAATTTGAAATATAACTGATTAATCTCTATTAATTATAAATTATATTGATCAACAAAACCAAGAAAAATTCAAATAATTCCTAATGCAATTTATGATTACAAAATTAGGGACTAATATTAGTTGATTTTTAAATTTCAAATACCATAGTGAGTTAGTATATAAAGTTAACTCTATTTAAATAATTAAAATGAACATAAACTCTTTAGAAAATTTAGTGATCCATAACGTGAAGTTACTTTAGATACTTGGTATAATAGCATAAGGCCATCACTACGGTGAAGTGTATTCACTAAATTGTAGTTAAGTGAAGTGTTAGGTGTCAGTCTTTATTAGTTGTGGGTCCATGTATAATGAGGGTTATTGTGGTAAATTAGCTTTGTAGGGTTAAATGAAAGTAAAAAGGGGCAACACGATTGGGATTGTGAAAAGGGGGTTGTTAGAGAAGGTGGTGCCAATACTCCGGGCAAAGGTCTCGGCGTGGGTCGAAACTTGGTGATTGGAAGATCCGTAAAAGTGTAGGCAGCAGGCTTCAGTTGTGATTCGCTTCAGGCTTGGGCTGCGATTGAAGAGAAGCTTTTGAGTTCCTGGAGCGTGAAGGTTGGGTGGTGGTGCGTTCCGCTTTCATCGCCGGAGTCGTGGCCGCGTGTTTAGTGGGCGGCGTTCATGTCGAGTGTAGGGGCTCCGGTAAGAATATTCACCTTTCTCAACCTTACCTGTTGTTTTCTCAGCCTTACGTGTTGTTTGTAGGAAATTAATTGTTGGTTTTGAAATTGATAAACATGTTTGCGATAGTTAGCTTTGGTTTGAATTTGAATAATTAAGTGATTGAAGAGTAGGTTTATTAATGTCAGTTTAAAATAAAACCAGCAGCAGTTGAAAAAAAATAAAAGATAACTCAACGTAGCTACCAGCAGATGGGAGTAATAACCAGCCCCTGTCCGATTGTTGTTTGAGGGTAGGCAACTGATACATATTATAATTAGCTGATTTTCTTTTGTTTGGTATTGAGTGGTTTATGTTTATGATATAGATTTGAAGTGAAACAATATTTGAATATTATTATTGCCTAATTTTTGCATTGGTGTGACACTTTTGTTATGGATGTTTGCTGTGAAATTCTTTAGATGAGTGATTTAAATTGGTTGAAGAGAAAGAGAAAGGTTTTTTTACGAACAGCATGCATGAAAAAATCAACCTTCAATGTACGTACTTACCAGCACATGAGGTCTAATAACCAGCTTCATGTGATTGCGTTTTTGGGGATATATATATATATATATATATAAAGAGTAGAGTTGATTTCCCTTTCTTTTTTGGACAATTGGTGTGTAATTTTTTAGGATGAGTGATTTAAATTGGGTGAAGAGAAAGAGAAGGGTTCGATTTTTTTTGTCAGTTAAAACATAAAGTACCAGAACCAGCAATGTCATGAAAAAATCAACATTAACTGTACGTACTTACCAGCACATGAGGCCTAATAACCAGCCCCTGTGTCATTGCGTTTTGAGGGTAGGCGCAGGCGCAGACAAGTGATATATATTTGAATAGACTGAATTTTTTGTTTGGTATGCAGTTATGATTCATTGGTTTATGATTATGAAGTGGGAAAAATTTCAAGTTTATTATTATTATTATTATTATTTTTTGCATTGGTGTGTCACTTTTGTTATGGATGCTTGGTGTGAAATTGTATAGGATGAGTGATTTAAATTGGGTGAAGAGAAAGAGAAGGGTTTTTTTGACTAAGTTAAAATGTAAAGTACAAGAACCAGCAGTTCCAATAAAAAATCAACCTTTACTTTACGTACTTACCAGCACATGAGGTGTAACAACCAGCCCCTTTCAATAGGCTACTGATTTGAATAGGGTGATTATTTTGTTCGGTATGCAGTGGTTTATGATTATGATTTCGATTATGAAGTGAACAATGTTTGAAGTTTATGATTGTTTTTTTTATTTATTTTTGCATTGGTGTGTTACACACTTTTGTTTTGGTTGATTGGTGTGTAGTTATTTTGGATGAATGATTTAAATGGAGTGAAGAGAAGTGGATGTGTTTCACTGTGTTTAATATATATTCATGCATTTGTGTTAGAGAAGTGTTTAATGTTTTAGCACATTGTTGAATGTGCAGATGGAGGTTGACAATGGCAGAAGAAGTGAGTATGACTTCAGCAATTACTATACTGAAAATGATGCGAGTGAGCAGCATAGTAGTGATGGATCAGCTGTAGAAAGTTCTGGTGAGTCCATATCAAGATGAAGTGATTGTAACGGCAGTGGTTGTGATATTGGTAGTGATAGTTGTAGTGATAGTGGTAGTGATAGTTGTAGTGATAGTGAGGGGAAGTTGAAGTCAAACAATGTTGTTAGACGGACGATTTGTTGGCAGCCCCGAGTGGTTCCGATCTAATAGAAAAAGAGTTTGCAAACCTGGATGAGGCTTATAGTTACTATGTTACATATGCTCGGTTTGCAGGATTTGGTGTTAGAAAGGGCGATGTAGGGCGTGATAAGAGGGGAGTCATTACAAGAAGAATTTTTTTTTGTTGCAAGCAGGGGTTACGAGAGAAAAAACACTATGAGCGAGATGGTCGTAAGCGGGAAGCAAAGGCAGAAACACGTACAGATTGTAAAGCTCGGTTGGTAGTTTCGTTGCAGAAAGGGGAGTCGGTGTGGAAAGTGACCAAGTTCGTGGAAGATCACAACCACGAGTTAATGCCCACAAATTTTGTTCATCTAATTCGTAATATAGACATATCTAAAGGCCACAAGGCACAAATTGCATGATGCATCGGCATGGGATGAAACGTCTAAAATAATGGGTTTTCTTGCCGGACAAAGTGGAGGATATGGTCGGATTGGGTTTTGCAAAAAGGACTTGGCGAATTTCATTGAGAGTGATAGGATTAGGAAAATTTTACATGGTGATGCTGATGCAGCATTAAGTTACTTGGAAGGAAGAGCAGATGTGGTGGCATGACCGTTGCAAGGTATACGCTCACGGAGAAGAGAGATTAGGGAATTTGTTTTGGGCTGATGGACATAGTCGAGTTGATACCAATATTTCGGTGATGTCCTTGCATTTGATTCAACCTACAAGAAGAATAGGTATAAAAGCCTCTTGTAATTTTCTCTGGTCAAAACCATCATAGGCAAACATGCATATTTGGTTATGCCTTGTTGGTAGATGAAATGATTGAGACATACCAGTGGCTGTTGGAGCAGTTTTTAGAAGTGATGGCTGATAAGCAGCCATCTGTTGTTGTAACAGATGGGGACGAGGCTATGAAGGAGGCGATTAAAGGGTTTTTCCTAGTGCAACCCACCGGTTGTGTGCGTGGCACTTGAATAAAAACGTCGTGGCAAACGTCAAAATGATGATTTTACTTCAGCCTTTAAACTGTGTTGTTATGCAAACTTTAAAGAAGACGAATTCCTACAATTCTGGGGGAAATCTGTTTCAAGGTGCGGGGTGAGTGAAAATGCGTGGTACGTGGATTGTTTGAAAAAAAGGAAATGTGGGCTGCTGCATATTTGCGTGACAAGTTTTGTGCTGGGGTAAAGACCACCTCCCGTTGTGAGGGGTTAAATGGTCAAGTTTAAAAGATTTGTTCGGTCAC
>CM024269.1:12540388-12565093 GCA_013621005.1 Aeschynomene evenia | reverse complement strand
ACTTCTTCTTGTACTCATTTCTATCATCAAGGACCCAACTGCAGACCAGCTCAATTCTAAATTTCTTGACCCACGCCTGCATAACCAACAAGTTAAAAAGTTCAAAACAAATTCAGAAATAAATCCAAATAACTTACAACCAATATTACCTCAGTCCATGTCGGCATGGTCATGTTGCCGTCATATGATACATCTGGGTCCCACATCTGCATGTACTTAATGCTGAAAATTCCACAGTCATCCCTGAAACATGTTTTTTAATATATACCTTCATGACTAAACACTCTATATTGTACAACATGGAACCAAATATTGCCAAAAAACTAGAGTATTAATGACTGACGAGTTATGTTGCTTAGGAAGGGTGATCCGTTCAAATTTGATGGCCGCATTTGATGGTACTGCAATTTCAGCATTGCAAACATGGAGGTTTTCTAGAAGTCTATATGCCTGTTAAGTTAAAACAAACCACAGACCTATCAAATCAAAGTTTAACAAAGATCATAAATTTTCGTAATAACAATAACAAACTGATCTTACCACATATTTATCAATAGCACCCTTCACACCACGGTGCCGAGACTCCATTGAATCTAGCCCATAGAACTTCAACGTCCCCATTTGCAGAGCCACACACCACCAGTGGGACTCGTGACATATTGGAGCAAATATTTGTACAATTTTTCGTTCAAACAATTGTCATGTGTTATGACACGTGATTATAGACTAACACATAACTTTGCACCAGGAAAGGGAATAAACATACCAACTCTCCTTGTCATTGAATGGGAACATCAAAATACCGACTCCTGCCATTCAACGGGGTTTTTTACGGCTGCTTCTGTTCCTTGTATTGGGATATGCACTCCATCTGCCCAAAAAAATTTAAACCAAACAAAAAAAAAATTAAAACCAAACAAAACTTAGTAATTGACTCATACCAACGTGAACACTTTTGTTGAAAGGAGAAATATATCTCACAGCAAATTGAGGAGTTAAACACCACCGCGAAGAATTACCGACTGTTGCCTCATCAAAATTAATAACCATTGCCGCACAATCAACCACCTATTCAAACAGCACAGTTCAAAAAAAAATGTAACTAAGCCTTCAACATAATGTAATGGTGTTTCTCAGTACCAATAAACAATGTAAAATTTTGGGAAAACAGTTTACGGGAGAAATACAGTAGAACAACATTGCAGAATCGGAGGAAAGATTCATTACACAAACAATTTCATAAAACTGCAATATGTATTTCAACAAGTCAAGTTTAATTGTACTAAAATGGAAATACATTAATAATAGTGTTGGAGTTTATAAGTGTGTCAACAGGGCATGTACACCACCCAAATTCAATGCACTAATTCCCTACTTCCTAAGCTTACTTCTTGTCCTATTTATAAACCTCTTCCACTACAATATTACATAACAAAAAATATAAACCTCTTCCTAAGCTTACTCTATTTCTCTCCCTAAACCCTATGTCCTAAAATGTATTTCACTCCCTTTAAACACTACAATATTACATAGCGCAAAATATTGACAGATTATGAACAAATTACCATGGTATTTATCCACCCAATCGGCTGCATCCCCTGCAAATCATGCCACGTCAAGAACTTAGTATGCCACCCTACCAAATTCCTGCAATTGTCAATGTTAGATTACAAACATAATAATACACTATTTATAATAGTAAACACTTACTCGTCATTCAACTCATCAGTACAACTGCTATCAATTAATGTCCCCATGCAATATCCATAAAGTTGTAAATGCATCATATCTTGATCATTTACATCTCCTGATCCACATCCTTTAACTTCTTCGTTTAAATGAATCGATGCTGCCTTATCATCACATACGCCTTCCCTCTCATCAATCGATGGTGCCTTCTCATCAATCGATGGTGCCTTCTCATTAATCGATGGTGCCTTATCATCACATACTCCTTCCCTCTCATCAATCATGCATTAACTTGTTCCTTTAGCTTCATCATTGCCCTCAACCGACACTTCTTTCTCATCGCGTAACCCATCACTGCCACGAATCGTCGGATCTACATTGTATTTTCCTGCCAACAAATCATCATCCAATGTCTTCAACACATTCATCATCTTCTTGTAAACATATTGGGTGACCTATGTAAACCCCACAAACACAGACTTATTAATCATGCGTCGCTGGTTTGCATATATAAATACACAAAAACATGTATCATACCTCATGCTTCAAAACTTTATTGACCGACAAAGACGACTCCTTGCACCATTCTTCTCGGTCATACAACAAACCCTACGCATATAAAGCATATTTCTTCTTTAAACTTTTTCCACAATATTGCTAACTCTCACATCAATTCAAATATGTACCTTTTGATCTTTTCTTTCCAACCGTCCTCTTGCAGTAACTTTTTCATTGTCCCAAAATCTTAGTAGTGGCCTCCGTGAAGATAACCCTATACATCCTAATGGCCGTTGATGAAAGTACCATATCTACATATATACAATGAACAATTGTTAGTGCAAGTAAAACAACATTAATTAATCTATGACATTGGGCCAAACACATACCATAAAAAAAAGACGTGCATCCTCCTAATGCATGCCTAGAATATCTGTTCTTCTTGTAGTTTCTTATCTCCTTCACCAACCAGTCCAATACGTACTTGCTCCAGTTATAGATCGTAGTGTTATTTATGTCCACTACAGCCGGAAGATGTTTCGGACTCGGAGCATTCGTAGTCGTCGGACAGAAGAAAACAGATAGAATGTATAGCAAGAATGACCTTCAAAATAAGTCATCCACTGATCCACTGCAGATGACCTTTTCAAGGTCTTTCTTGCTAAGGTGGGCGACATCCTCAACCTCTTCCTTTTCTTCTGCACCCATCACCGTTTGAACATCTAACCCTACCATAATAAAAAAATGATATAAATTAATCTAACTATTTCATTTCGCTAACTGTCCGGAAAACATAACAACAATGATATTTGCCATTAAATTACTATAATCCTATACCTGAACTAGGTATACCAAATACGTATCCAACATCGTCGAACGCAACAGGGATCCTCATCCCCTTTACATATAGGATATACTGTCCAACATCAAAAGAGTCAACTAATTCCTTGCACAACACCCGATCCAGCTGGGTGCATCTATAGTGAAATAATGACTCGAACCCCATCTCTCGGACAACATTCTTTTGATCCTCAGTCAACTTCTCGCAAATAGCTTTGAGTTGACTAGGGGAGCACCTTATGTTAAATGCTGGCTACAAACATTAAATGATTTAATTAATTACAAACTATACCTGAATCATATAAAATCATATATAACTGCTTTTTAAATACACCATACTAAAAAACACAAACCACAACACAAAACTTTATACTTACAGGTCTATATGGATGACGCTTCTCTTTCAGTTTTTTATTGACGTCACCTACGCCTGATGAGGTGGACGTATTAGGCGACGACGTTCCTTTGACATTGTCCTCTACCTCTAAATTGCAGTCTTTGCCAGGATCCACCTTATCTTTACCTTTCTTTTTTTGTCTTGTCTTCATTATTTCCTGCAAATAACCAATACACAACACCACCTTTATCCAAAGCAAAACAAACCAAATCAACAGGACATTGAAAAGCAACACAAGAACAAAATACTTCACAATGAATTACCAGCGCATTCGATCAAAAACTAACACTCATTACATGTAATTACCAGCCAATGTGTACCAATAACCAGCCCGTGTAAAAGTATATCTTATCCCATAAAATACATGTTGCAAAGCAACAAGTAACAAATGAAGGACCACAATCACTTGGAATTACCAAATGTTTCTCAACATCTAATTTTATTAATAATACTACTTCACAATGAATTACCAGTGTATTGAATAAAAAACATGCATTCATTACATATAACTACCAGCCAAAGTGCACTAATAACCAGCCCCTGTAAAAGTACATATTACCCCCACAAAATTCACCTTGTCACAACATAGAATCAAAGTCACTAACCTTTACATTCTATTCAGACTACGTTAATCACCCTTCAATAAATAACATGCACCACATTCAGAGCCACTCAAACCAAAACAACCAATACACTCAAAATCAAGAATTAAGAATACTTACCACCACAAACATAGCAAGGAATAATATAAGTGGCAGCAACAAAAGCAAAGCAACAAGTAACAAATGAAGGACCACAATCACTTGGAATTACCAAATGTTTCTCAGCATCTAATTTTATTAATAATACTACTTCACAATGAATTACCAGCGTATTGAATAAAAAACATGCATTCATTACATATAACTACCAGCCAAAGTGCACTAATAACCAGCCCTTGTAAAAGTACATATTACCCCCACAAAATTCACCTTGTCACAACATAGAATCAAAGTCACTAACCTTTACATTCTATTCAGACTATATTAATCACCCTTCAATAAATAACATGCACCACATTCAGAGCCACTCAAACCAAAACAACCAATACACTCAAAATCAAGAATTAAGAATACTTACCACCACAAACATAGCAAGGAATAATATAAGGGCAGCAACAAAAGCAAAGCAACAAGTAACAAATGAAGGACCACAATCACTTGGAATTACCAAATGTTTCTCAGCATCTAATTTTATTAATAATACTACTTCACAATGAATTACCAGCGTATTGAATAAAAAAACATGCATTCATACATATAACTACCAGCCAAAGGCACTAATAACCAGCCCTTGTAAAAGTAATATTACCCCACAAAATTCACCTTTCACAACATAGAATCAAAGTCACTAACCTTACATCTATTCAAGACTACGTTAATCACCCTTCAATAAATAACATGCACCACATTCAAAACCACTCAAACCAAAACATTCAAAATCAAGGATTAAGAGTAACTTACCACCACAACATTGCAAGAATTAATAATGGCAGCAACCAAACCAACAAGTAACAAATGAAGCACCACAAAAAGTTGGAAATACCAAATCTTTTATCTGGTAAATGTTGCTCAGCATCTAATTTTATTAATAATACTATTCACAATGAATTATCACCGTATTCAATAAAAAACATGCATTCATTACATATAACTACCAGCCAAAGTGCACTAATAATCAACCCCTGTAAAAAGTTTATCTTACACCATAAAATTCATGTGCCCTCAGAACACACCATCAAAGCCTTTAATTGCAACATATTACAAAGCTCAGTAACCATTGCATTTTATTCAAAAATTTTAACACATATAAACCAAAAATAAAAGGAAAACAACCACGACAACAACACACAAAAGCCACACAAGGAACAATAATACTTACAACCACCAAGATGTCCACAACCACCAAGAACTCCCTTTCAGTCCGACGGCCACGGCGGTTCGGTCCTCCAACAAAGCCTTCACTACGCCGGTTACCCAAATGAAAACGCAAAACAAGGAGTTTGATTCGTCCTCCAACAACGCCTTCCTTGCTCTTCGCCGCCGACAAACGCGATACCTAGAACGAGGTTGAACAATGTCACTGACGATTAGTGAACAGGACTCCGACGGACGGGCTCACGGGGCATGCAACAAGATAGGTTTTGAAGGAATTTTTGGAAGAGGGGGTTTGAAGGCTGAAGGAAATTTTGGAAGAGGGGGTTTTCAAAATTCGAAAACAAATGAGGAAAAGGGGGAAGGAGAGAGAACCTGGGGAAGGGGCTTTTACTATTATGCCCCTCAGTTAATATGGACCCACAAAACATTTAAAATGACCAACATTTTGCATTTATACATCTCACTTCACCACACTTCCACCATAATAAACCCTCCCACTTCACCGAACTGTTGTCCTTATAATGATTACCAGGGGTCGGTGCAGTACTGGAAGAGCTTGCCTTTGGTGGAGAAACTATGAGAGCAAGTTCAGCATCGGCAGAGCACTGAGATTCGTTCGCTTCTTCAGCAAACCGTTCTCCTCTTCGAGAACGTCACTTGCCTATTGATCTGTTTCGATTCTCTTCAATTGCACCCTTCCCCTACCCATACTCACTAATCTCGATCTATCTCACACTAATGAAACAGAACAGAACAGATCACAATAATAACCGATTCACTTCACTTCAATTTTGTTTTCCCCTCTTTTTTCTATCTATCTATAAATTTTCTTTCTTTGGTATGTATGTGTATATGGAATAATTCTATGATCTATATGCCTTTCTCTATCATTTTGGAAGAGAGAGACAGAGAGCGCGCTAGCTATAGAGCAGATAGATGAACGAACGTAGCCTATAAGGGAAAAATATAATAAATAATACATAAATGATAGGAAACAACATTTTTCTGGCCAATAAAGCTCATTTTAACACTTTTGGTCCAAATAGTATTATTAATCATGTGTATTTTTTATAGGCTGAGTGATTTAGGCCCAATTTACTATTGTTGACTGTTTTGAATGATTTTTTATTATTACCTTTAGCATCGCTCTAAATAATATATGTACAAAAAAATTATTATTCTAAAATCATTTATCTTTTAAACATATTAACATATCAATTATAATAAAAGAAATATGAGTTAATTTTAATTACGAAGATAAAATAATAATATTTTACTTATTAATCAAGAAATAAATAGTATAGAATAAGTATAAGTAGATATTTTGCTCTCAATATTTCAAGAATTCCCATGCATATAAATTGAAAATTAAATGAGATGATGGTTGAATATAACATTATTATATTCGAGGAGAGGAGGAGAAAAAACACAAATGATGGGTGACAATAAAAATCCAACCAAAATAGTCAATAAATTTCATTTATACTTATGGGTCAAATAAAATTTTTAATTATGAGTATATTTTCAATGAATTAGTGATTGTGACCTAAATTTCTATTTGTTGACTGTTTGATTAATTTTTTTATTGTGTCTCTAGCAAGATAAAAAGGGAAAAAAGTGAAAAGTGGTGGTTTGTGAAACCAGGGTGGTTTCGTCAAAAACGTTGTCGAGTTAGGATTGGATACAGGGACTTGGAGGACAGTACCTTATTTGGTCTGGGCCTCACTTTATTTTTTTGTGTTTCTCGTTGGGTGTTTACTTCTCGTGGGGATAACTATTGGGCAAGTTGCTCTGTTTTTGTCTTTATTACACCAGTCTTCTCCAACAAATGTGGGTACATGCATTCACACAAAATAGAAATAAAAATGTTGGTCTATTTGACCTATTATAATTACTAATAATATAAAACTTTTCTTTTATAATATGATCATTGCTCCTTATACTCTAACAATACATATATTAAGTTTACTCCCACTAAAAGATAGAGAATGAGAGAAAAAGCAAAAATAATAATAATAATACTTAATTAGTTATTAGTTAGTTACTCATGTATGTATAGAGTATATGAGAAGTAAGTATTTCTAATGTACATGAGGAATTATTGTTATAATATTGAGTCACTGATTTAATAATAATATATTTAAAACTAACAATCCAATTTAGTTCTTTGAAAATATATATTACGAGACACGTTAGTTCTTCAAAATAAAAATAAAAAATTCTATTGGTATCTTTGATATTTCAAAAAAAAGAATAAATTAATCTCTATATTTTCAAGTATCAAATTGTTCATACACAATTTATATATATACGATAAAATCATTTCTCACAATTTAAAAAGAAGACAAATATTTTCATGTATGAAAGGACAATTTCTTGAATTTTTAGAGATTATTTTGAGATATTAAAAATTTTGATGGATTAATTTATATATGTTCTGAATTGTAAGGGACCAAGTTGAATATTTACTATATATATTGCTCAATGAGTTAAAAAAAAAATCATAAGTATCAAATATAGTAAACAATGACAATACTGTTTAGCTCCAAGAACCCTTTACCTCATCATTGAAGGTTTGAATGATAAAATTCTTAATTAAAATAAAAGTTTTAATTTGGTTAGACTAATGGTTTGTTAAGTGTGTCTAGGATTTAATTTACTGATAAAATAAAAAAAAGACACATCTTGACCACCATGAGACCAAAAAGTGGCGACACATTGAAGAAGAAATATGAAAATTATTTTTCATATTTTATGAAGATCAACCATATGGACATTTATTAAAAAGGGAAAACTTTCATAAGACTCTATGATTTCCCAAAAATCTATTTATGGAAAGTGCATGGATTTAAATAGAAAATCTCTATTAATCATTCATGTATCTTAATCTATACTATATATAAAGTGGAAAAAATAACTACCTTTTGGTGTCCACACTCATTTGGTATTATTTTTCAATTCTAAAATTAAAAAATTAAATAAATAAATAAATATAAACATAACTACTTCTATTTACATATTATTTTTGACTATTTTTTTCATTTTATATAAAAAATTAAAAAAAAGTAAACATATGAATCGACAATAAAAATGCGGCTTGGCGGGCACGGAGTGCCCGACAAGACGCTAGTATATATAATATATATTTCGAAATATAAGAATTAAAATAGGGAATCAAAATCAAATCTCTATTTTACATTCTCTCTCCTAATAAATTCGAAAATTATTATATATATATATATATATATTTCGAAAAGTACATTAAAATAGATAATCAAAATCAAATCTCTATTTTACACAATATCTTTCAATATTTTCGAAAAATATATATATGGGGGAAATCTAGAAAGATCTTGTATGGAGAATTAAATGCAAATGATTTAAAAATAATTATCTAGAATTTATTCTAGAATATATCTTGCATTTAAGTAACAGAATATTTTTACGGACACTTTAAAAAGATTCTGTAAGCCTCCTAAAGATTCTATATGAATCTACAAGATTCCCAGAAGATTCCATGCGAGACCAGAAGATTATGTTGAAGATTCTACACGAAGTTAGAAGACCTCAGAAGATGCTGTTAAGAATTTCCAAGTCTAGAAATTCCCGAAGATTCTGCGAAGATTCCAGAAGATTCCCGAAGATTCTATCAAGATCCCGAAGAATCTCAAGATTTCAGAAGAATCTCAAGCCTCAAGATCAAGATTCAAGAATATTCAAGGATTCATGAATCAACCTACAGAAGATTCCCTGGAAGACCATGTTTGGTGATTTAGGATTTTCAAAAATGAGAAATTGTGAAATCCTAATTGTACCAACATGGAGGCACACTTGTGGAGCAAGAAAAGCTAAAAACCCTAGCCTTTCTCTTTCCAAAAGTGGCGCAAAAATGCTTGCAAATTTTGCAAGATTTATGAAATTATGATGAAGCAATGCACACCACAAGATCAAGACACAATTCAAATTCAAGGGCCAAGATGAAGTTTCCTCATTTCATATGCTTGTTTATAAAGTTTCCATATTTAAGATCAAAATAATAACCTTTGGATCAAAGGGAATTATTTGAATCAAGAGCCAAGATGAAAACTTCCTTTTATTTGATCTTTTCTATTTTTGGAAGATCAATTTCAAATAAAATCAAGGAGTTCTCACCATTGGATCAAAAGATTACAAATTCAAATCAATGGTGGAGATCAAGCTTCTAATTTCGAAATTGAGGTGCTATTTTCCCTATAAATAGAAGACCTCAATGGCCAAGAATTCAAGAGACTACCCAAGCTTACAAGTGCCAAAACGCTGTCGAAATTAATCCTAATTTCTCTTCATCTTCAACCTCTTGACCTCAAGTTCTTATTTTATTTGGGTAAAGGTTGTACTTCTTAAAAGAGTGAGCTTTATTTGTTTATCCTAGCTTTGCTAGTTATTCTTGAGAGAAAAATCCATCAAGGTTCAAACTTAGTTGCATCTAAGTTCTTGATTGGTAAAAAACCACATCTTTTATACAAAGTCCTTATTTTTGTAAGGCAAGAAGTCCTTAGTGGGTCTAAGGCAAGGGTAGAAAGTCATTCGGTGTTGAAGGCAAGGATGAAGTCCTTTGGAGTTGTCAAAGGCAGTGAGTCACCTAGTTGTTGGTGCAAGAGAAGTCCTTTGGAGTTGTCAAAGGCAGTGAGTCACCTAGTTGTTGGTGCAAGGGAAGTCCTTTGTGGTTTCAAAGACAGTGAGTCACCTTGGTTTTTGGTGCAAGGTTGATGTCCTTTGTGGTTTTGCAGAGGCAGAAAATTCCACCTAGTGTTGGTGGTGATAGTGAACTCTCAGATGTATCCTGGTGATTGGAGTAGGCATGTTGCGGAACCAGTGTAAAATTTCTTTGTGTGCTTTCTCTCTTCCCTACTCTTTTATTATTATGTTTTTACAATTTATTATCATAGCATACACACACACACACATATATATATATATATATATATATAATATATATATATATATATATATATATATATATATATATATATATATTGCGCATACATCATCATCATTTGTCTAAGTGTTGAAGGTTAAAGTTTCAACCTTTATCATTTAGAAGATCTTGAAAGTAAATATACTTTCAAGATTACAAAAACCTTGTCTATAGGCTAAGTTTCGTTTATTACTGATAACGTGGTTTTTACCAATATTTTATGCCCTTAATTTGGATGATTGTATGCAATTCTTTGCTCTATTTGGCCTTTTATTGTATTTAATACACTTGGAATTAATCTGGGCTTAATAGAAATAAAGGCTAAAATAACAAGTTTTATGATGTTTTTACAATTCAAGGATGTCCTTTGCACTTGATCTTGGATATTCTGTATTTTTAGTGCAGGTCATAGGTATTATTGGAGCTGTAGACATCAGGAACTGAGCAAGAAGCGGAGCAGTGAATTTCAAATCCAGCATCGAGCGCTCCAGCGCCTATAGCGCGCTCCAGCGCACGAGGCTCACTTAAATTCGTCACGTGCACAGCGCTGGCGCTCTAGCGAGCTATACGCGCCCCAGCGCCGCGCCGCAACTCTGTCACAGCAGAAAACCCTATCTGCACGAGTGGGGGCCAAATTGATTAGGGTTTGGAGGCTGCTCATCTTATTTAAAAAGGAGCTAATGCATCAGAAACACCACCTCGCAACACCTCCACTTTACATCCTTTCTTTTCCTAGTTAGAGTTATTTTTGCTTCCCATTAGGATTTCCGTTTTCCTAGTTTAGCTCTAGCTCCTTCATTTATATTTCAAACGTTATTCGTCAAGCCCTCTTTGGGTTTTGTAAGTCACTCTTTTATCATTAATTCAGTTATTCGTTTTTCCATCTTTCCAATTTGCATTTAATTTCTTACTTTGCTCTTTATTGTTAATTGCTTTCTTTATTCCAATTTAATTCTTGCCTTTTAATTCTTGCCATGAGTAACTAAGTTCTTGGTGGTTTATGAGGGTGTGAACATCATTGGGGGTAAATTGAGGCTTGTTCTTAATCTTGCATAAGTTTTCATTATCAACCCTTGGCATATAATTTGAGATCTTAAATTGTGTGTTTAATCCTTTGTCTTGGCTTACTCGATTGAGTTAGGCTAATTCATTGACATATGTTTATCTGTTAGTTGATTAATTGATACATGGCATATTAGGATTTGGTAATGAGTAATTAAGTGGCTGATTAGTCTCTTTAATTAGATTAATGTGATTGGCTTTAATAATTATTGAAAGTGGAACTGTAACACCCCGATTTTTATTAGGTTCTAATTAAGTGAAATTAAGGGTAATTGACCTTGGTTGGAATTTAATTGGGTTAGAGTGGATAAATTTCTCCTTATTAAAGTGTTATATGTATTATTTTATTTTCTTTGTGTGCCTATATGTGTATTTTTAATTTATGTTTAAAGATTTGAAAGTTAGTTGGACATTGTAGTATTATTTGAGATGTTTTAGAATATTTAGTATTTTTTTAGTAACGGGTGGGCCCACAACACCTCTATATAATACCCATCAATGCCTCCACTAAGAAACCTAATTTCCAAAAATACTCTTGGTAGCCTCCATCAATCCTTGTGCCTCCATTCCACTCTCTCTCTCTCTCTCTCAAAAACCAAAAATCATAACCATTCCACAACCCAAATCCATACCAATTCTCACCCAATCACAAAACAAATCACATATTCTTGATCCTCTCACCAAATAGACACTTCTACCGTTTCCATTTTTGAAAAGAAGCCATCTTTGTACCGTTCGTGGGGCTAGAGAGAAAGTGAGAAGGAAAGGGGTGTCTCTACGCATAGCATAGGAGGTCTACGAGAGGTAGGGGTTAGACATTCTATTTTCATGCATATTGGTGATGATTTTATGAGATTAATTTGATGGTCGTTTTTCCCATTAGGGATTTTTGTGTCTTATTATTATTATTATTATTATTATTATGTACGTAGATATAACATATATATATATATATGTATATGCGGTATGGCAGCGTACAAGGCAGCGTAAGTTAGGCATTCTATATATATGTATATGCGTATGCAGCATACAAGGTAGCTTAAGTTAGGCATTCTATCTATATATTGTATGCGTATGGCAGCGTAGATATATATATATATATAAAAAATATATAATATATATAATATATATATATAATATATATATATATATATATAAATAAAAAGGAGAGTTTACTAGTATATGTATATTACTATAACATATTATTATTACATAAATTTATACCTATTAGCATGTATATTAGTTAATAATAGGTAGATAACAGGTAGAAATAATAATAATAATATGATAATGATAGTAATATTAATAGGGAAGATAATATAAAATATTAACCCTAATAATAATAATAAAAGAATAATACAGTAAGAACAACAACGTGCATAATATATGATATGTAATGATAATAGTATTAATAATGATAGTAAAGATAATAGTGAGAATAATTAACGATGACATTACATAAGACAAAGTTAGAAGTGAATAAGATATATAAATGATTTATGCATGACTTATATATGATTATATAAGCTATAAAATATGTTTATACATTATTGTAATATAAAAGTACGATTATATGATAATATATGTTACGTATGATTTATGTATGTTCATTATGTAATGTTATGAGTTGTATGTGTGTTTAAATGTTATGATGTAATGTTAAGTTATGATATTACGATATAGTGTTATGTACATGTTTAAGATGTAACGGAAAGTTAAAGTAAGGTGCAGTAACCTTCGGCATTACAATGAGAGTTGTTAAGGGAGGAATAACAACCTCGGCATTACAACCTCATTGTTAAGGGAAGGTGAAATACCAAGATAAAACGTTGTAGCCTTCGGCATTACAGTGAGAGTTGTTAAGGGAGGGATGGCAACCTCGGCATTACAACCTCATTGTTAAGGGAAGGTGATATTCCCCCCTCTCCCCATAAGTTTAGGATGAGCTCATGCCTAGGGGTCGGTGTAGTGGAGGTTACAGGAGGGCGGGCACATGCCAAAGATTAATGCAAGATTAAAGTTTAAGAGAACTAAAGTTATTTAGGATGTTATGATATATTCTTTCCCTTACTGATATTTCGAAGCACAGAGTACACTACACAGAGACCTTTAATTATGCTATGTTATATGTATTAAATAAAATGAACAAGACGCACTTAGGTAAGACATTCCGGGAAAAGATTGTTTTAAACTTATATCTGAAATGAACTCATTCATGCTCCACTCATTTTATAATTAAACCCGGGGCGGCTTCCTCTACTGAGTCACTTCCCAGTGCTCACCCTATATTTTTCCCCCATATTATAGAGGAGCAGACAGAGCAGGACCATGGAGCTAGCGAGGAGCAGGCCCAGCCTTAGTTTATTTTTCAGTCCTCCGCTTTATAAACCTATATACATTGATTTGCATTTCGGTTATGGATTCATTTCAGTTGTTTGAGTTATTTATTTCAAGTCCGGACCTATGTTAGCCGGCAGCTATTTATTTGACATGTATTTATGGTGGAGTCTCATAAGTCATTGCCTTTGGCTTATGGGGTAAAGCCTAATATTTATTCCTTGTGTGTTCATTGATTGTTGGGAGTTATTTATTTGATAGACTATTCAGTTTATATCTTGGCATGGCTTATTATTTATCGATTATGTATTTCGCAAAGCCCTTATTTTTATATCGTAAACAAATTGCGAAAATTTTACTCCCGCCTATTTTCCGCGTATATATTTTAAAGTAAAGAATAGAACATGATAACAGAGAGTGACCCTTATGAAATAGCCTAAAATGACTTAAGCATTAAGGGCTATCTAGTAGGGGGTTACATTTTGGTATCAGAGCAGGTCTATCCTACAGGGCTTGGGGTAATGGACTTGTTATGCTATTGTTGCATGTACGATAGTTATGTCACGCATAAAACCTCGTATGTATGTTAGTTTAGTGTTGAGGTGCGTGATCGTATTGCTTGATTGTCAGTGTAACTGTGCATACCTAACCATGATATGGAGCCTGATCAACTCGATGTTTATTGTTTCGTATGCACAGGGACATGGCACCTAGCAGACGTAATAGGGATGACGTTGAAGACCACGAAGAGGCAGGACCGGAGAACGGTGTGACTCCTGAGGCTTTCATGGAAATGGCCAGAGCCATGCACCGCATGGTGGATCATATAACGCAGCAGCCCACTCTCATTCAGCAGACAGTGCAGCCTACGGGTATGGATGCAGAGAATGTCCGTTTTTCTGAGTTCAAGAGGGCGAACCCTTCCCCATTTCTCGGCACTACCAACCCTTCTGAGGCCGAGGATTGGCTGAGGGGTATAGAAGACATCTTCTCTGTGGTTTGGTGTTCCGAGGTCCAGAAGACTCGGTTTGCGGCCTTCATGCTTCAGATGGAGGCTCGTGCTTAGTGGGCCGATGCTCGTCGCGCTCATGATGCGGCGGGTGTTCCTATCTCATGGGACATGTTCAAGAGCATGTTCTATGAGAAGTACTTCCCTGAGTCGGTTCGCCAGGAGAAGGAGCTGGAGTTCCTCAGCCTTCAGCAGAGGAACATGACGGTGCCAGAGTACACGGCAAAGTTCGAGGAGCTGATTCGGTTCTCTGAGATCTACCAGGAGAATCCCAAGGAGTCGTGGAAATGCATGAAGTATTGCTCTGGTCTGAGGCACGACATCAAGAGGATGGTGAAACACATGAAGATCAAGGAGTACTCCGAGATGGTCAACACCTGCAGGATAGTAGAGGAGACGAGCCGTCCAGTGGCTCCACAGAGGGTCGAGACTCAGAGTAGGGGTGCGACACCTCAGCAGACTAGCCACGCCGCCCCTGCTCGCTACCAGCCTTATGGTCCGTCACCTAGGACCCAGCCCCAGCCTCGGCCACAACAGCAGCAGCAGCGCCCGGTGGCAGCAGCACCTCGGGCGTTGCCCACCATACCGCGATGCGCCACGTGTGGCAAGCTTCACTCTGGGGCTTGTCGTTTCGGCCAGGACATCTGTTATCGCTGCGGTCAGCCAGGCCATTATGTCAAGGATTGCAGAGGTACCAATCCACAACCTTCTTCTTCCTCGAGGCCAACAACATCAGGGTCGCGTGTTCACGGTCAGTGCAGAGGATACGGAGAGGTCAGATAATCTTACAGGGGTAAGCCTTTTATTTTGAGTATGTGGCTTATATGCAGTTTGCTCTTGTTTGTTACGGTGATGACTAGCCTTAATCATCATTGTTTGGAACCCATTTAGTACGTGAGTACGGTGGAAATTGCGTGATGCATGTCTAGGCCTGAAGCTGAACTACTTGTAGTTTAGTTAAGGTCTAGTCAAGGTCTGTTAAGGATAGTTGACCCTGGCTAAGAGTTGACTGGCTTGGCTAGTTAACCATGGATGGTTACTCACCTCTGGTTAATCTTGGCCTCCACATGTTTTCCTGTGTGTTAATCACACCCTTGTTTTGTTTAGAAAATAAAGTGAAAAATGTTTTCGAAAAGGATTTTACACGTGAACGAAAAGACCTGTTTTTTCCAACTTGTTTTCAACCCATGTTTTCGAAAAGATGTTTGGCGAATCGATTTCAATAAACAAGAGTGGTTTTGCTTCGGCCTCTTTCACAGCCACGATGGGATAACTCTTAGGAATGATCATGTCCTTCTAGTTGAACCCTTTTTCCTTTTAGGGATACCTTACGTCCTCACATATATTGATAGATGTAAACCTTTACGCATCTAGGTACCCTCCCTCGTACATTAAAACATATGAGCCCTTGCATCATTATTAGGTTCCTGTCACTGCCAACTACCAAAGATATCCCTTGACCACGTTCTGTTCCGTTTCTCTCCGAATTTCCAAGACACTACCCTCCTAGTACTCTAAGTTGAGGAGGAACTCTTCCCTATCCACACCGTTCGCACGACCCTAGAAAGAGAGATCACACTCCCTAAATATAGCCTACTTCTTCTCAGGAAACTGTTTGGCTACTCACATACGTACCCACATGATACCTATCACTATAAGCCACCACATATGTCCCAACTCTATCCAACCTTAGAACACATTAGTCTCCCAAACAGAATACTTCTACCGTTAAGTGTTAAGAAAGAGCTTTCCCTATTACGTGTGTCGTTAGTAAGGCCTAATAGAATCCTTGAGGAGCCATGAGAGAGTTAGTTCTACCATACCCCATCATGTCATCATAAGCACATTCCTCCTAGTGGCTTTGGATGTACGTCGAAGATGTTTACACCTTTTCTTTTGTTCTTGTTTTCAAGTTATTGTGAAAATTTATTAAAATGATGTTTTGTTTTCAACTTTGGCTTTAGAAAATGATTCCATACCCCATCGACCTTAAGGTGTGGAGTTCCTTAAGGATCTTTTCACAAATCATTTAGTTGTGAACTTGAAAATTGTTTTGTGGTGTTTGAAAATACCTTGGGGATCTCTTACTGTGTCAGTTGTGATTATGAGTCGTAGGGTCCGACATGCTTTCCTGGTTTTTGTGACTATTAAGGTAGTGTGTTTTGGGCATGGGTAGATGGTTTATGAAGTAACAGTATAATATAACTTGAATGTAGTTTTCGAAAGCGATTTCCTTATAGGTCTTGTGAAAACTTATGTGATTAAAGGCCGTAGGAGTAAAGGTAATATGTTTTCATTAGAATGGATGTGAGAAACCTAGAGTCTATTTTGAGACTCTAGAATTGCCTTTAATTGCAAAGCGAAAAGGTTTCGAGCTTTATGATTAGTTTTGAAAATGAAGTAAACGTGTTTTGAACTACTAGGAAATGGAATTAACTTGGGTTTTCAAAAATTTCCTAAGATGTTGTTTTGAAAATAGAGATGAAGCTTCTCGAGGAAAACATTGGTGTTGGATCTTGGACCCTAGGAACGTAAGCATCAACTTGTCATGTAAGGTGGTGGGATCGTGTCTTTATCTTGGAAAATGTATTGCAGTTGTCCTTATATTTATACAAGCATATGTTTTTGCTCTTGAACTTGTTTCCCACGTCTAGGTGGTTTCCTGTGACTTAGTTTGACATTGGGAACCTATCTCTCTCAAAACTTGTCTTGTTTAAAACTTACCCCAAATGATTTTCTTTTCGGTCTACAGTTTTGCACGTAGAAAAGTCTTATCACCCATGAACGTGTTTATGATTTGGAAATAATTTACTTCCAAAACTGTTTGTTTTATATGATTTAAAAGCAAAGTTTGTTTTGGATTTTGATAAACGAACAAAAGTGGTTTCGCGTTTTGGCCAGATTGGCCCTAACCAAAAAGTTGAGTTAGTCCTTTTATGTATGACAGCCAACGTGGTCTAGTTTTCGCATAACCTGTTTGTTCGGGTAAGCTGCTTGTGTGTGGACTTCCCCTCGAGTCTCCGCGAGGGTAAGAGCTGATATGTCATGTTTTGTTCTTGTCTTAGAAGTGTCGAATTTCGAGGACGAAATTCTTTCTAAGGAGGGGAGAAATGTAACACCCCGATTTTTATTAGGTTCTAATTAAGTGAAATTAAGGGTAATTGACCTTGGTTGGAATTTAATTGGGTTAGAGTGGATAAATTTCTCCTTATTAAAGTGTTATATGTTATTTATTTTATTTTCTTTGTGTGCCTATATGTGTATTTTTAATTTATGTTTAAAGATTTGAAAGTTAGTTGGCATTGTAGTATTATTTGGGATGTTTTAGAATATTTAGTATTTTTTTTAGTAACGGGTGGGCCCCACAACACCTCTATATAATACCCATCAATGCCTCCACTAAGAAAACCTAATTTCCAAAAATACTCTTGGTAGCCTCCATCAATCCTTGTGCCTCCATTCCACTCTCTCTCTCTCTCTCAAAAACCAAAAATCATAACCATTCCACAACCCCAAATCCATACCAATTCTCACCCAATCACAAAACAAATCACATATTCTTGATCCTCTCACCAAATAGAACACTTCTACCGTTTCCATTTTTGAAAGAAGCCATCTTTGTACCGTTCGTGGGGCTAGAGAGAAAGTGAGAAGGAAAGGGTGTCTCTACGCATAGCATAGGAGGTCTACGAGAGGTAGGGGTTTAGGCATTCTATTTTCATGCATATTGATGATGATTTTATGAGATTAATGATGGTCGTTTTCCCATTAGGATTTTTGTGTCTTATTATTATTATGCCTATATATATATATATATATATATATATATAATTCGCGCGCGCGCGGATATCTATATATATATATATATATATATATATAAATAAAAGACAGTTTACTAGTATATGTATATTACTATTACATATTATTATTACATAAACTTATACCTATTAGCATGTATATTAGTTAATAATAGGTAGTAACAGGTAGAAATAATAATAATAATATGATAATGATAGTAATATTAATAGGGAAGATAATAATAAAATATTAACCCTAATAATAATAAAAAATAATACAGTAAGACAACAACATGTATAATATATGATATGTAATGATAATAGTATTAATAATGATAGTAAAGATAATAGTGAGAATAATTAAGGATAACATTACATAAGACAAAGTTAGAAGTGAATAAGATATATATATATGATTTATGCATGATTTATATATGATTATATAAGCTGTAAAATATGTTTATACATTATTGTAATATAAAAGTACGATTATATGATAATATATGTTACGTATGATTTATGTATGTTCATTATGTAATGTTATGAGTTGTATGTGTGTTTAAATGCTATGATGTAATGTTAAGTTATGATATTACGATATAGTGTTATGTACATGTTTAAGATGTAACGGAAAGTTAAAGTAAGGTGCAGTAGCCTTCGGCATTACAATGAGAGTTGTTAAGGGAGGAATAACAACCTCGGCATTACAACCTCATTGTTTAAGGGAAGGTGAAATACCAAGATAAAACGTTGTAGCCTTCGGCATTACAGTGAGAGTTGTTAAGGGAGGGATGGCAACCTCGGCATTACAACCTCATTGTTAAGGGAAGGTGATATTCCCCCCTCTCCCCATAAGTTTAGGATGAGCTCATGCCTAGGGGTCGGTGTAGTGGAGGTTACAGGAGGGCGGGCACAGGCCAAAGATTAATGCAAGATTAAAGAAGAGAACTAAAGTTATTTAGGATGTTATGATATATTCTTTCCCTTACTGATATTTCGAAGCACAGAGTACACTACACAGAGACCTTTAATTATGCTATGTTATATGTATTAAATAAAATGAACAAGACGCACTTAGGTAAGACGTTCCGGGAAAGATTGTTTTAAACTTATATCTGAAATGAACTCATTCATGCTCCACTCATTTTATAATTAAACCCGGGGCGGCTTCCTCTACTGAGTCACTTCCCAGTGCTCACCCTATGTTTTTCCCCCATATTATAGAGGAGCAGACAGAGCAGGACCATGGAGCTAGCGAGGAGCAGGCCCAGCCTTAGTTTATTTTTCAGTCCTCCGCTTTATAAACCTATATACATTGATTTGCATTTCGGTTATGGATTCATTTCAGTTGTTTGAGTTATTTATTTCAAGTCCGGACCTATGTTAGCCGGCAGCTATTTATTTGACATGTATTTATGGTGGAGTCTCATAAGTCATTGCCTTTGGCTTATGGGGTAAAGCCTAATATTTATTCCTTGTGTGTTCATTGATTGTTGGGAGTTATTTATTTGATAGACTATTCAGTTTATATCTTGGCATGGCTTATTATTATCGATTATGTATTTCGCAAAGCCCTTATTTTTATATCGTAAACAAATTGCGAAAATTTTACTCCCGCCTATTTTCCGCGTATATATTTTAAAGTAAAGAATAGAACATGATAACAGAGAGTGACCCTTATGAAATAGCCTAAAATGAATTAAGCATTAAGGGCTATCTAGTAGGGGTTACATACATCCCTTTCGGTATAAGGATATGATCAGCGCCGATTTGGCTTCTGAGATTTCGTTCCGCGTCTTCCCTCAGCTGTGAGTAGAAAGCTTTCACCATATTGGGGTAGATTACATCTTGCACAGAGAAGCAAGATGTCCATCCCTACTGTGCGTCCAGAAGCTCCTTCAAATCCTTGAGCTGGCTCAGAAAGTTCTTATTTAGAACTCTTCCCTGCGTGAGAGTTCTCTTAGCAAAGTTTGAAGCAAAGTTTTGTTGTTTTGCTTCATCTCCAGATACATATCGGTAGTGGTTATCTTTGAAATCTCATCTATTTCAAAGCCTTTGGGTGTAGCCATTTGTGAAGGAAAGGTTGTGTTTGGTGTTTGAGAAGAAGGAAGTTGAAACAGAGGAGAAACAGAGAGTGAGCGTGATAGAATAAGGAAGAAGAGAGTTTGATTTGTAAAGTGTTTGAAGGTTGTGTTTGTTGAGGGTTTTATAGAGAAAAAGAGAGTGGGTATCGTGAAAGAGGAGGGAGGAAGTAACCGTTGTGAAAATTTGTAACCGTTGGTTAAAGTAACCGTTGAGGCCTTTAGTGGGGAAACGTGAGACCTTAATTTTCATTAATAAAATAATGAAAATTAATTATCAGGTGCTTTAAATTTTGCACGGATAATTTTTATATTTCCAGCTTCTGAGGTAAATAAATTTCACTTCAGTTGGAAGCTTCTGAGATGAGGCCAAAGCTTCTGAGCAATACTTTCATACTACTCCAAATGATTTTTCCTATAGCTTGAGCTCATGATTTTGCCAAATTTAGGTAGCCTCTGAGGTCATAAGAAGGCAGCTTCTGGCAGTCTTATCTCAGCTTCTGAAATAGCAGCGAGACTATCATGTGATCTTATGAGGTTCTGAGGTTGTCTCTTATTATGATTGAGTAGCTTCTGAGTAACCCCTGTTGCTTCTGATGATGCTTCTGATGATACAAAGCAGCTTCTGAAGTTTCTTCTGAAGCTTCTGAGTGATAGCTTGGCTCATGGAATGATGCATAAGTATGAATGCATGCGTTTTCACAAACTTTTCATATTTAAGAGGTTCTTAAGCTTGCAAAATCTATCTTCAGCAAGAGGTTTTGTAAAAATGTCTGAAATTTGGTTTTCAGTGTTTACAAACTTGATTTCAATGTCCCTTTTTGCACATGATCCCTTATAAAATGATGTTTAATATCAATATGTTTAGATCTAGAGTGCTGAATAAGGTTTTTAGCAAGATTAATAGCACTAGTATTATCACAGAATATAGGAATTTTAGAGTACCTCAAGTTGTAGTCCTGATGTTGGTTCCTAATCCATAGCATTTGTGTGCAACAATTTGCAGCTGAGAAATATTCAGCTTCTGCAGTTGATAGTGCAATAGTATTTTGCTTCTTACATGACCAAGTGATTAAACAATCACCAAAAAACGGCAACATCCACTTGTGCTTTTTCTATCAATTCTATCTCCAGCATAATCAGCATCACAGTAGCCAACTACTTCAGATCCTGTTCCTTTCTTGTACCAAAGACCAAGATTAGTAGTACCCACTAAGTATCTTAAAATTCTTTTTACAGCAGTTAAGTGAGAATGTTTTGGATTAGATTGAAATCTAGCACAAATTCCTACACTTAATTGAATATCAGGTCTAGATGCAGTGGGATAAAGAAGAGAACCTATCATGCCTTTGTAAGTTGATTCAGAGACACATTCACCCTTTTCATCAGTATCTAGAACTTGTGATGGATGCATAAGAGTTGATATAGCCTTAGATTCATGCATCTGGAATTTCTTCAGAAGCTCCTTTGCATATTTTTCTTGGTGAATGAATGTTCCTTCCTTTTCTTGCTTAATTTGTAAGCCTAGGAAGAATTTTAATTTTCCCATCATACTCATTTCAAATTCTCCCTGCATTAGCTTGGAAAATTCTTCATAGAGTTTTTCATTAGTAGCACCAAAGATAATATCATCAACATAAATTTGTACAATTAAAAATCCAAAGTTATTTGAAAGAGTAAATAGAGTAGTATCAACTTTTCCTCTAGAAAATCCATTTTCAAGCAAGAAATTGCTTAGTCTCTCATACCAAGCTCTTGGAGCTTGTTTGAGTCCATATAAGGCTTTTCTTAGTTTGAAAACATGATTCTGGAATTGTTGATTTTCAAAACTGGAGGTTGTTTGACATAAACTTCTTCTTGTATGTGTCCATTAAGAAATGATGACTTGACATCCATTTGATAGAGTTTGATGCTTCTGAAGGCAGCAAAGGCAAGTAACATCCTTATTGCTTCAAGTCTAGCTACTGGAGCAAATGTTTCATCATAATCAATTCCCTCTTGTTGATTATAACCTTGTGCTACTAGCCTAGCCTTGTTTCTTACAACATTTCCTTGTTCATTTAGCTTGTTTCTAAACACCCATTTAGTGCCAATAATTGTTTTGTATTTTGGCCTTTTTGTAAGTGTCCAAACTTGATTCTTTTCAAATTGTTCCAGCTCCTCTTGCATGGCTTTTATCCAACCTTCATGTTCCAGAGCCTCTTGAGGAGAGCTGGGCTCGATTTTGTTAGCTCCAAGAACCCTTTACCTCATCATTGAAGGTTTTGAATGATAAAATTCTGAATTAAAATAAAAGTTTTAATTTGGTTGGACTAATGGTTTGTTAAGTGTGTTCTAGGTTTTATTTACTTGATAAAATAAAAAAGACACATCTTGACCACCATGGGACCAAAAAGTGGCAACACATTGAAGAAGAAATATGAAAATTATTTTTCATATTTTATGAAGATCAACCACATGGACATTTATTAAAAAGGGAAAGCTTTCATGAAGACTCTATGATTTCCCAAAAATCTATTTATGGAAAGTGCATGGATTTAAATAGAAAATCTCTATTTAATTATTCATGTATCTTAATATATATAATATATATATTTTTCGAAATATAAGAATTAAAATAGGGAATCAAAATCAAATCTCTATTTTACATTCTCTCTCCTAATAAATTCGAAAATTATTATTATATATATATATTCGAAAATTAAATTAAAATAGAGAATCAAAATCAAATCTCTATTTTACATATTATCTATTTCGAAATTATTTATATATGGGGGAAATCTAGAAAGATCTTGTATGGAGAATTAAATGCAAAAGATTTAAAAAAATTATCTAGAATTTATTCTAGAATATATTTTGCATTTAAGTAACAGAATATTTTTTAAGACACTTTAAAAAGATTCTGTGAGCCTCCTAAAGATTCTATATAATCTACAAGATTGCAGGAAGATTCCATGCGGGACCAGAAGATTCTGTTGAAGATTCTACATGAAGTTAGAAGACCTCAGAAGATTCTGTCGAGAATTTCAAGTCTAGAAGATTCCCGAAGATTCTGTGAAGATTCCTGAAGATTCTATCAAGATCCCGAAGAATCTCAAGATTCCAGAAGAATCGCAAGTCTCAAGATACAAGATTCAAGAATTTTCAAGATTCAAGAATCAACCTTCAGAAGATTCCCTGGAAGACCATGTTTGGTGTTTTAGGATTTTCAAAAAATGAGAAATTGTGAAATCCTAATTCGTACCAACATGGAGGCACACTTGTGGAGCAAGAAAAGCTAAAAACCCTAGCCTTTCTCTCTCCAAAAGTGGCACATACAACTTGCTTGATTTAGCAAGATTGTGTGAAAAAATGTTGAAGCAATGCACACCACAAGATCAAGGCACAATTCAAATTCAAGGGCCAAGATGAAGTTTCCTCTTTTCTAATTCTTGGTTACAAAGTTTCCATATTTATGATTAAATAATAACCTTTGGATTAAAGGGAATTTTTGAATCAATGGCCAAGATGAAACTTCCTCTTATTTAATTTTCTATTTTTGGAAGATCAAATTTCAAATCATATCAAGGAATTCTCACTATTGGATCAAGAGATTACAAATTCAAATCAAGGGTGGAGATCAAGCCTATGATTTTCGAAATTGAGGCTCTCTCTTTCTCTATAAATAGAAGACCTCAATGCCCAATAATTCAAGAAACTACCCAAGCTTACAAGTGCCAAAACGCTGTCGAATTGAATCCTTATTTCCTCTTCATCTTCAACCTCTAACCTCAAGTTCTTATTTTTATTTGGGTAAAGGTTGTAATTCTTAAAAGAGTGAGCTTTATTTGTTTATTCTAGCTTTGCTAGTTATTCTTTGAGAGAAAAATCCATCAAGGTTCAAACTTAGTTGCATCTAAGTTCTTGATTGGTAAAAACCACATCTTTTATACAAAGTCCTTATTTTTGTAAGGCAAGAAGTCCTTAGAGGGTCTAAGGCAAGGGTAGAAAGTCCTTCGGTGTTGAAGGCAAGGATTGAAGTCCTTTGAAGTTGTCAGAGGCAGTTAGTCACCTAGTTGTGGTGCAAGTGAAGTCCTTTGTGGTTTTCAAAGGCAGTGAGTCACCTTGGTAAAGGTGCAGGTT